>JANAVB010028196.1:22835102-23137602 GCA_029216955.1 Iris pallida | reverse complement strand
CAGTACTAATTCTTAATTACTTTTTGGAGGAATTGATGTGACCTCTTCACACATTAGGGCTCTCCTCCCTATCTCTATATAAGTAGCGAAAATGTGGTGAGCAGAGACAAGAAGAGAGAGAGAGGGAGAGAGAGAGAGAGAGAGAGCCATGGAAGTTGCAGTGTTTGTTTGGTGGAGTATTCTACTCTCAAGCGCCATTCCTGTGCTACTGAGTGCCGTTTGGCACTGGAAGGACGCACTCCTCTGCGTTTCTCTGTGGCTCACTTCGCTAAAAGACGGCAAAAAGAAAGACAGACTGAAGCTCCCACCTGGAAAAATGGGGGTACCTTTCTTCGGCGAGACCCTCACCTTCCTTTGGTACTTCAAGGTCCTTCGCCGCCCTGACGATTTTATCAACTCCAAGAAAAAGAAGTGAGAACATATACTTAATTATCAATTTTCAATATTCTATGGTGTTAGGACACCACTATAATATATATATATATTCAAGCAAAAATTCTGGAGGAACTCATGAAGTTCTTAATTTTTAAAACGAAAATACTTTGATGCCCGCGGGCTTGCAGTCCTGGGCCGCGGGCCATGTGACATCGCCCCACTGACCCTCTTGCTAATTTTCAGACCCACCTGTCCTCCTCTCCAATTAGAAGGTGATATGTGGCCTGCAGATCAGGACTGCGGTCCAAGCCCACGGACAACATAGCAGCGCTGTTTAAAACTCGGCCATGTAAAAGCCATGCATCTCATTACTTGAATTTTTTTTTTCCAGAGAACTAAAGAGAAAAATAACTACATGTTAATGAAATTCACGTGTCATATCCATATTGTAAAATTTTATTTTGAGTTCTTATAATTTGAGTTTATGTAGTGGAACTGATATTTAAGAGTGTTCAAGTGTATTTCAGAGTATTTAGACATGCCATGTTAGAATAGTAAATATTTAACACTCAACTCTCGTGAATTTAGATGGAGTGACGTGAACTTTAATATTGTTATAAATATAAATTTCGCCTTTTGAGCATGACAGCCAACGGTCCATGCCACGTGGTGGTCACCCATTAGTCATTGGCTCCGGTGCTAGCAAGGAAGCTAATGGGCTGCTATTACGTAGGCACGGTTAAGTGGCGGGCACGTCCAAAGACGGACAAATTATAATTTTCCTATAAATATGAATGAGTTTTTTTTTTTTTTTTAGTGGGTAAGAATGATTTTTTGCTGGTGGGTGTAGCTTATCAAGAATGCATGTTGTGTAATAGATACGGGGAGGGAGGAATCTATAGAAGCCACCTCTTCGGACATCCCACCATCATCACATGCTCCCCGGCCGCCAACAAGTTTGTGCTGCAGTCGGCCGACGACTTCCACGTCAGATGGCCGTCAGGCGACCTCGTCGGCCACAACTCCGTAGTCAACGTCGAAGGACAACAGCATGCTAGACTGAGAAGCTTCATTGTCAATGCCATCAATCATCCCAAGGCCCTGCGCCAGATTGCACGAATGGTGCAGCCTAGCATCGTGTCGTCGCTGCGCTCTTGGGCGGAGAGAGGAGTCATCAATGCATCCGTCGAAACCAAAAAGGTCAGACCTCTCAGCATGATCCACAGGCGGAGCCAGGATTAAAATCCTGGAGGGACCGTGTTACTGCATATAGAAATCCTCAAAATCATCATGTTAATTTAACTTAAATAACAAAAAATATAGTAAAACTAAAACAAAAATGGAGTAAAAAAAACATAGTAAATATTTTCAAATTATATGATTCAAACTTGTGCCTCTCAATTTACAGCCCGAAGCACTACTAATGGAGCGACCGTGGTCCCCTTGGACGCTCAATAGATCCGTCCCTGTGACAAGCAATGTTATTTTCTTTTTTGATAGGGTTAAACTTAAACTGGATGATCAAAAAAAGTATGTCTACGTAGCACCTGCCATTGTTAGGTTGACAGACGGTCATAAAAACTTTGACGATGATCAATAAACAATAGACGATGATAAGTCATACTTTAAATTTCAGGTGACATTTAAGAACATATGCAAGATGTTTGTCAGTATGGAGCCAGGCCCTCAGCTAGATGAGATAGACGAGTGCTTTCAAGGTCTTGTTGCGGGGTTACGAGCACACCCAATAAATCTCCCAGGATTTGCATTCCGCAAGGCGCACGATGTCAGGAAAAATCTAGAGCTAGCTAGCTAGCGCAAATATTCACAATATACTTGAAGCAGTTTTAATTTTTTTTTTTTCTCGCTGCAATTAAGATTACTCACCAGTACTTGTGCATATGATGGCAGTGTCGTAAGCGGCTGGACCAAGTTTTTGGGGAAGAACTCGAAAAGAGAAAGCAAAGAGAAGATGGAAGCACCACCAGTAATTACCAATGCAGTGATTTAATGGAGGGACTGATGGATATCAAGGACGACGCAGGGAAGCGGCTGAACGATGGCGAGGTGGTCGATAATATCGTCGCTCTCATCATTGCAGGGTATCAATCTACTTCTATTTCTGCAATGTGGGCTCTCTATCACCTCTCGAAATCACCGGACGCTCTTCAAAAGCTACGGGTATGTAAATCATGTACATGTGCATCTATCCTCCAATTAATCTAATCCTCATTCTAAAGTAGAGAACTATAAGTCATTTTCAGGAAGAAAACTTAGCAATTAGTGCGGAAAAGGAAGGCGAGTTTATGACCATGGATGATATCTCAAAGTTGAAGTACACTTCCAAGGTCTAATTAATTATATGTTCATGTTTCTTCTTTTGTTTATACATGTAGCTAAAGAAGATCTATAAGTTCATCAACTATTTCCTTCAGGTTGTGGAAGAGACAATAAGAATGGCGAACATTGCGCTAACTGCTTTCAGGGCTGCCAATAAAGATGTCAACTATGGTGGTAAGAAGAGGAAAAAAGAGCACACCACTATATGTTTGCTTAAATACAACAAAATTTGGACTACTCTACAAAATATGTGTCAGTGTCACGAGGCTCCTTTAAATTGCTGTTTAGACATGTAATGGAGGCTATTTCCGCACCTGGAACCTATATGTTTCTGTATGTCAACGCTATTTTGCCCGCCCGTGGAGCTGGCCCGCGCCCACGTGGCAGGCAACCGTTGCCTCCCCTCCCCCCCCCCCC
Organism: Iris pallida; assembly: GCA_029216955.1. NCBI lineage: Eukaryota > Viridiplantae > Streptophyta > Magnoliopsida > Asparagales > Iridaceae > Iris > Iris pallida. The sequence continues at coordinate 23,134,470 of JANAVB010028196.1, read as the reverse complement.
CCCCCCCCCCCCCCCCCCCCCCGTTAACTTGGGCCCACCCAGGCGGGGGAGTCAATGGGCGCCTGCCACGTGGGGGCAGACCAGCCCCCTGGACGGTCAAAATAGTAACGCTGGTTTTATTTTGATGAAGCTGAAAAATATGGATATATGCATGCAGGATATGTCATACCAAAGGGATGGCAAGTCGTCGTATGGCTCAGATCCCTTCACACAGATCCGAAGAATTTCGAGGATCCACTGACATTCAAACCTGAAAGATGGGATGTAAGTTGACATTCATAATGTATAAATTACATTTGAAGTACAATTAATGATACTTTCCACATGTAACTGAAAGCTGTTAAGCTCAGAATCCCTTACTACGTGGCATGGGTACGACACAATATGGATACGTGTACGTGTATATTTTGGTGTGTCCTAGTATATTTTGGAGTAAACGTAGTATAAATGTTCCTAGTATACGTGTACGTGTCCAAAATGGACATAACATGAGACAACACTGGTTAGATTTGAGCTCCTTTATTTGTCTCAATGCAAACAACGACAAATTATGTGTTTGATACGAGAATTGTAACTCTTTCAGAAACCTCCCAATGCCGGGACGTTCCAGGTGTTTGGTGGGGGGCCTAGGATCTGCGCCGGTAACATGCTCGTTCGGATACAACTCACCATTCTTCTTCACTATCTCGCGTTGGGATACAAGTACTCTTTATTCCAAATCCCTGTGATATAATCATCTTTAATTGTTGTTTTATATGTAAAATGTTTGTTTTTTTTCAGTTGGAAGCTGATCAATCCTGATGCAAAGATCGACTATCTTCCTCACCCAAGGCCAGCAGATGGAGCTTTGATGGAATTCTCTACGATTTGATGAGCAAACCCCTCATGTTGAAAATAAGCTACTTATTGCCAACATTACAAGTCTTTGCATAAGAGGGTGTTAAGGTTCGTAATTAGGCTTTTGAAGGATGTTATGTATCTTCGAGTTAGTTTCGGGGTTTAGAAAGGATTTTATGTATCTATGGGTTTATTTTCCAGACTTGATTTCAAGTACTCGGTGGTCTTAAGAAAGAGCAAATGGTGCTGTTCATCCACTATATGAGAATGTAAGGTTTTATGGTTGATGTTCTGTGAGGTTTGGTGAGGATTATCAGCAACTGTAATCTTCTTTTATGAGCTTTCAATATCTATATATTTTACGAGTTTATGAATTATCTCATCCACCTCAGCAATGAAGCTCTTCAGCTCTTCACGTTTCAAACTAAGAAAGTTTTGCCTACATTTATGTTGTCACGGGAGCATAACCACACCTAGAATACATATAGGGATATTGAACGTTGACGATGGAACACTAAATCAATCAAGAGAAAACACGTTTACTATAGCTATAGAACGATTCAGAAGAAGTTCAAGTAAAACGTGCTTCTTTTTATACAATTTTATCAAACTTTATGCTTTGCTTGCAATATTATAATTAAGTTTAGTGTTATGTGTGAAAATTTTTGCAATAATTGAGACGATGGCTGCCTGCTCTCTCGCCAAAATTAAACCCTAGATATTTTTTTTTTTTTGGGTACAAGTGTGTAGAGGGCTAATAAGATAGTAAGATCTACATGTCCGATCAAGGTACTAGACAGCTCAATTACCATGACAAACAAGATACAATTCTGATTCAGCATTCAAGAGATTGACTCTTAGCCGGTCCGTACTGATCAGGTGAACCATTAACATTTTACACTTAAAGACTAGTTCTAGCAGTTTATTTCGTACTCTAGCCTGTCTTAGTGTTTGGTTGGAGGAAAGACGTCGACAACCTTGAGCTCACACTTCAACCGGTTCCAGTACTTGCCACCAAGATTCCTAATTAACCTCACTTCGTCTTTCATTTAAACTCATACATGGTCCAAAAAAAATAGATTTTTTTTTTTTTCATTCCATGGAGAATGCGTGAATATCTCAAGGAAAATGCACATTCTCAAGCCAAGCAATTGTAATTGTAGGGATTCATGATAGGGTATGCAGCGACAAAGAAGATGAGAATATGGTCGAAACCTCAAACATTGTGGAGGCGATATTCACTACAAGAAAATGCAAATTCTGCGACATATGGACTATGTAGCCAAAAGCTAGATTTGTGTCGCCAAAGAGTTTCGGCGACATATCTCGTTATGTCGCACGTATGTCGCGATAGCCTTGTCTGGGAAAGTATATGGCGACATGAACACACCATGTCGCGGAAAGATACCTACTTTTGGCGACATCACACACATTTTTTTAAAAAAATGTTTCAGCGACATGTGTCATTTTATGTCGCAGAATGTAAGTATATTTGGCTACATAACACATGTCGGGAAAAGTTGTTTTTTTGAATGTATAGGATATGACTTTCTGCTACACAATTGTGTGATGTTGCGAAAGCTATTTTATAGAAATAATATATTTTTTTTCTGTTTGCATATATTTTTCAACATAGATATGCAAAAATCCTATTTCGAAATTAAATTATAAAACTAAAATTCATATTAAAAGAACTAGAGAACAAAGAGCAACAAGTTGTACCCACAACATGATATCCAATATAATATCTTAAAACAGTTTTGTCATAAAAATAATCCATTAATGCAAATATCTTAACAACTTCAAGCATTCAACACGACATGTAATGTATCCCACAAACGTATTGTATTCCAGCTTAGATAACTATAATGTGGACAAAAATACATTAATTTACTATCTTCCAAAAAAATTGCCCGAGACTATTCCCAAAAAATTTGCCCGAGTTTCTTCCCAAAAAATCAACTTGTTGTCCATGTGATCCTGCAAACAAAAATTAAAGAAAACAAAATTGTAAGTAAAACAAAATATATAAAAGAATGAAATTTTATCTCTATAACTCATTACTATTCAAATATTTTTCTTGACTCTATATTATACTAACTGAAATAAAACACAAGAACATCAAGCTCTATCAAATTTTGATATTGCACAAAATAAAAGAATGTTTTAGAGGAAAAAGTCACTCTACTAATACAAATATGGGTAAAAAAATATAAGCATTTAGAAGGTCGTATGAACACATACACATGGTACCTGAGTGTAGAACAGTGTCATGGCTATACGGAAACAATGTGAAAGTGACCGGATCAAATTCAAGGAAGGATAATAAAAAAATAGTTGCAAAGAAGGGTTTTTTTTGTCTCTCTGTGTGCGCGTGCGCGTGTTGGTGGTGGTTTGGGGGGGGGGGGGGGGGAGATGGTTATGACACAAGCCTTTGGTATCTACTTTGGCAAAAGTATTTTAAGGTGATTTAATATTGGTGGATCAATATGATGCCCTGGGACCATGATGCCTACACCAGGAATGTCGCAGCAAGGAGGCATACATTCGCTTGGTTTGAACAATAACCCCACTATGAACCTGCCTATGGCACATCCTTCTGGCATGCAGGCCCCATCGAAGTATGTCAAAATTTGGGAGGTAATTGTGCTGTCTAACATTTCCCCTGTTCTTAGAAGTATTAGCACTACGAGCAACCAGTAATGGTAAACTTTCGATGTATAATAATACTTTGTCATGCACAAAATGGCCCAAGTTTCTAAAATTCAGTCAATATTGATACATTTTGATCCATTAGTTTTTGCACTTATCAGAACCTGGAACTTGCTAAAAAATTCAGTAGCAGGATTTTGTTAATAGTCAGTGTTGGATGTACGAGTTCGTCTGAGTTTGGTCGAGTTGGGCCAAACAGGCAGTAACATTTCAAAGTTGTCCTTGACACTGATATTTAAACTTTGGTATATCAAAAACCCTGAAACACCCTATTAACCAAAACTTGAAAGTCATAAAACCATATATTACTCAATAGGAAAAGGACAAGAAGAAACAGCTATAGTCACTGATAGTACTTGAAACTTTGGTGGTGTGTGGTAGCTTCAGGAACGCTATCGTCTTTCGTGAATCATTATTACTGTCAAAAGGAGCTCATACTACTCAATGTTGAAGCATACGATGGACGCAATTTAGTCATGTTTCTCTATTTACATTCCTCTCTAATATGGGATGGAATAATAGCAACCAACCCAATGAAACTAGTCCGAGATGAACCCAGATGAAACCAAAATTGTAAATGTCAAAATAAGAGTTCAAGTGTCAAACACACCTACTAGTGTCAGACAAACCACCACGATTCTCAGAGACAGATTTCAGGTGTTTAGAATTTAGATGTGCCTGTCACTGTTGGACAATTTTGGTATGGCACAGTGTCCGTATCCAAATTCTAGGCCAAATTAATCTACTGGATTGAACCTAGACTAGAAAATGTCTGACTAGGTTTTCTAATGGAGGATACAGAAGAAAAACCTTGCTAAGTAAATATTTACATGGAAGTAGCTTATAAAAGGTTTGACAGGGAAGTAGTGAATATTTGTGTATAACCAAACTTAGAATGTGACCATTGCAACGACAGATAGTAAACTTAGCAAAGTTCATTAACCTTGTACTATGAAGAAATATTTGGTCTAAAGTAATCAATCATTCCAAAGAAAACTTTGCAGCAATATTAGAAAATTTGAAGGACTAACATTAAGTAGTGAGTTTACAGGGACTAACACAATAAGATGATATTAACTATTAGGTGCAGGAAAAATAAAGAAAACAATCATGAAAGTGTTTCCTCAATAAAGAAAAAGACAACAGTCAATGTCTTTCCTTATTAAGGTCTATTACCTACTTAGTGTGCTTCAAGGATAGAATATTAAGAAATTAGTTTATCAGAGGAAGTTAGCGGTGGCATCAATTGAACACAAGACAAGAGAAAATCGTCTTAGGTGGTTTGGACATGTGCAACCCAGACCAATAGATGCTCCCCTAAGGAGAAGCAATAAAATAGTAGTTAATGAAGCAACTAAGACACATGGTTGGAAGTGAGAAGAATATGTTTTATGTTAGAGTTATACAGGCCATTATCCTTAAGAGAGACGAATGAAAGAAGGGGATTCAAACAGCCGACCCCAAAAATCTGGAATAAAGGTTTTGTTGTTGTTGTTGATGTTCACAGTTACGTGTTCTATTCTCTAGCTTCCAGATTGCTACCACAAACCAAAATGTATGGCTACATCACTAATTGAGGTTGAATCGAATTACATAGAGAATCAAGTTTCATCAACTAATATCTAAATATGAAGATTTTTCTTCTTATCGTAAACCTCATCAAAAGAGGGAAATGGATGGAGAAATGGCTAGTGTTTGGGTGAAATCATTAATTAGCAGTATATCACTAGAATCAAATCTTAATGACCAATAAACCAAAAATCTAAATACTAAATAAATAATATTACCCAAAAAATAGAAATGGTTTTGAGATCTACTAGAGGATTCTCTAGTTTCTGCATCATTATCAGATCTTCTAGAGGATTCTCTAGCTCGTGTATCAATGTGAGAGAATATTAAGAAGATTGTTGAAGGCTGCATGAACATGCAGGGAGAGGGGTGAAGGGGAGTAGGAATATGAGGATGAGTTCATAGAGCTGTGACACAAATTTATAGCCAAACTTAAATTTGCCATTAGAAGGACCTAAAGTAATTTATCATCGTTTCTCAAGCCCGGGTTCTCAAAGTAGTACTAATTTGCTAAGGACTCTAGATTGATCGTCTCTTTATATAACAAATTAAAATTGTTAGAATTGGCACACAAGTAGCAATTTGTAGGGATTAAAAAGCAGATACGGATACGAATACGGATACTAGATACATGAGACAAACATTTTAAAATATAGGGACCCAAGCATAAGAACAATCAAGATAGAGATATACCCGAAAGAAGTCGCTGCCTAGCATCCCTCAGCGGAATCCTCCCCACATTGATCCGACGAAAGTAACCCACATCTCATCAACACCGCTTGGAACATTTCAAGTTTCTTGTTCTGTGCACTAATTTGTTGTTGTTGTGCCTCAAGTTGCTGTTGTTGAGTTTCATTGAGTTCCTTGAGTGATGTTAACTCCTCTCTTAGGATAATTGCTTCCTCACCATTCTCCCTAAATGTTGTTTTAGTATTAGAGGGCTTACGGCCCACACCATATCCTCTCAAGTAACTCGATTTCTTCCCAAGCACTGCTACCGACATTTCTTCTTCTGACATTGGGATTGCATTTGGCTGAGAACACATAGTTCGCAAATTTTCAAGCTCACCCTAACATTTAAAAGGAACATAATTAGTTACATTATAAAGAAAATCTTAATTAGTTACTGGTAACTTCTTTTTAGTTTTAGGAAATAGTCAAACAACAAAATATATGATAGACTTACATGTTTCTCCATACACTTAGGATCCAACCAGTCATCTTTCTTCTTACTCCAATGAGATTCTTTGAAAAAATCTACAAAGTGAGGCATTTCCGCCTAATTTCATGGATATGGATATGTAAATAAAATATATAATAAAAATTAATCTAGAAATTGTAAAAAAAAAAAGGTGTCAACCTTCGTGGACATTGTTGCTGCAAATGACTTTGACCCGCAAGAATGATTCCATGGCAAACTGGAACGTGCTACTACGTTTTGTTCTGATCGTTTCTACAACATGAAACCAAAACAAAGGGTGAAAAGATAACCAAGTGTCTTACTTATTTCACAATCACAATAAAAAGAAAAAGAAAACTTAGACAATTAAAGATACTGTGATACGATGTTATTGCATGAATGATTCCATGGTAGGAATATAAAAATAAATAACTACTTACCTTTCTTTTTTCTGCCACAAACATTTGTCTAATAAGAAAGAAAAGAAAAACAAGTGACTATTGATGGACTAATTGAGTAGCATATACCTTAAACTTTTCATTTGTTGTCCAAACCCGATCAATCATATACTCCCAATCCTCTTGTGAAACGCCTTTATACGGTTTGCTTCTTGGGTTAACGCCATTCTTCAACAAACTCTTATAATGTGCATGCATGCGACTCCTCCAATCTTTGTATCTCAGCTGGCATATTTTCGTAATGGCACGTCTCACCACTTCATCATCATCATAATTTTTTATCTCAAATTTATCCTGCAAAAAAATTCAATAATACATATTATGAATAAATAGTATATAGAAATAAACCTAATTATATGAACTAGTGAATAGTTCCACTAATACCCGAACTCTTAGAATAATTGACTTCTTTAAGGAGTCATCGACGTCATCCCAATACATGACGTCCTGAAGTGGTGCAGCAGCCCGAATTTCGATACCAATCTGGTTTGCAAGGGCAGTAGCATTTTCCCCAACTGGAGCCCTTTCCGTGGTAGGAATTGGCACTTGAAGCTTGCCGGTTTTTTGTACCATTTTCTCTACTGCTTTACCACGTGTCTTACCCCGTGTATTTTTCTTCTGGGAGCCTGTCAAGTTAATTTTTTGGATTATTGGTAGAGATCAAGTTGCATAAAAAAATTAGACTGAAATATATTAACACTGACTTGCTCTCTTGGCAATCTGTATTGGTATAAAAAGACATCAAAAATTCTTGGTGAATAGGAGTAGGGGATAACATATGAACCTGTTCTCATCTGAATCAATAAATGGTAACATGGATACCTATGATTTGAACTGAACTATATGATACATACCTGCACATAGGTGGTATCATTTGTTGATCTAAAAACAATAAGAAACTGAATTTCATGTGCATTATTGCTGCAAAGAGGAGATTTTCATATGCATTGGGCTATACAATGTCAAAGAGGAGATTTTCATGTGCATTATTGCTGCATGGTGCACCACAAGGCTGCTTAACTTCTTTGTGCATCATTGGCCATCTTCAGGTTCATTCTGATAGAACATTTACCCAGGCCCTGGGATTGCAATGTCAACACATATCTCTAGACTACAAGATGCTAGGCATGGTAGACATAGATGATAATTGATTCTCATACGATAAATTATTTCAACAACTGCTTCTCTAATTGAATCAGCAGGTCACTAAAGTAAAGAGAAAAACATTGGCAAGGAATAGCTTTACAGGATCGTTGGGAATTTAGAACAAACAAATCCCAAATTCCTAAAATAATACAGTCTATAGCCACCTTAAAAAATAATATATAATGCAGAAAATTAAAATTAAAATATCACTTCATAAATAAGCAAGACAATATGAGACTAACATGCATCTTTAGATCATTGCACCAAATGCTAATGTGTTGAGCACAACGGTGGAGCAGCCTGTTTGGACCCTTATTAGATAGTATGTATGCTAAACTTTTCATTGTTAATTCATGAAGAGTAAAATGAAAGTAGAAAGAATGACCACATTAACACAATCATACTTACAAAATGCAAGATGTGGAAATATATTAGAAATTTGCATCATCTGCTGCAGCTAATACTTGTGTTGATTTGGCCTTGCAAAATGAAGTCTTGAACTCGTTGAGGTAAAACAATAACCTAAAGTTTATGTTAATGAAATCCAATCAGCCTGGTACCCCTAGTGTTACAGTATAAATTTGCACGGAAAAGTACTCTTTTATGAAATCCAATCTGGTACTTATTGCCCCCATTGGATTTACAACTTTACAAGGAAGTACTTTACATTGGATTATTATGTTAGGATTATATTACTTTTCAAATTTGGAAAAGTATTCTAACATAATAATCTTAAGCTTTATTATTCACTTTCCACATGGCACTTATTGCAGTGATACACTTGTCAATTCCAACACAACTTCTATTATGAAACTTTACTCTTTCCACTGAGAAAAGTAATAAATTTATTTTAAAATAATCATCTTATTAAAAGTCATTTTTTTCTTTCAAATTCTAACAATCTGATTTGGAAATGTATAAAAAAGATAGCATGTAAAAAGCTTCCCAATAGTTCTCTCAAAATCTCATAAGTGGCAGTTTGTTCTTGTAGAGATGAATTATATTATGTATTTCATTGATATGAGTGAACACACACACACACACACACACACACACACACACACACACATATATATATATTTCTACCCGATGTGGGACTAAAGCCCAATAATACTTATACTTAATACCCTCCCTTAAGCTGGAGCATAGATATCAATCATGCACAGCTTGTTACATAGAAAATGAACACGGGGACCAAAAAGGGACTTCGTAAAAATATATAGTGCAATTGATTTTCTTTTGTTTTCTTCTTTGTCTTTAACCTCTGTTACAACATTCGCTCTTTGGGGCAACCTGGCTAGTTAGTGACGTTTCATGCATGTAAGTATAGGAAAGGTAACTGGTGGCTCATATGGATATGCCACAACAACCAGGAATTAGGTCCTTCAATGTCTGAATAGGAAGAGTAGGTAGAGGAAGTTAAAAACTAACAGAGAGAACCCCCTTTATACCTAATATTATACTGACTTGATTCTGTCATGGGGACCTTAAATTTGATAATGACATGAACTTCCTAGCAGCCCATTGGATGTAGATATGCGATCTTTCCCTTTTAACTATTAATACTGCTACATGAGTTTCTTTACATCAAATGGATGTTGTCATGAGTACTTCCTTGTATCAACTGATACCAACGTATGAGCTTTCCTAATACCCATTAGATATTGATAGGGAACTCCCCTTTGAACCCTCAACTGTACCCTTTAAATATTAACAGGAGAGAACCCTTGTATTCGAGAAATACTGGGTTTGGGGTGTATCTCAAGTCAAATCAGTATCACCCACTGCTGTGGGATAGTTTCCTAGGTATTTCAATTGGAAACTGTGGAAATGTGGGAGACAAAGACTACTTCTAGTTGCCCTTGGCACGACAGGAACAATAAGAAACCATAGCAGCCCCTCTCTTGAAGTAACTGTACATTAGGTAGGGTCAGGGGAGCTACCCAGGTTCATGTCAATGTGGAGCAATATAACCTGGGAAGGAGTTTTACCCTTGTCTCGATAAGTAGAGCAGTGAGTAAGGAAATAGTGTGTGTCCATGAGATGGGGCACATATCAAAGGTTGGGCTATCTTGGGTCAGTTAGAAATACAAAGGTTTAGTAGTACCAGGTATGTCCAATGCTCTGTTAGCATGGGGTGGCATGTGTGTACCAGGAAGTGAAGACATGGTCATAATTATAGCAAGGGAAGTTGGTAAGGCTACAACTTCAAGTTTGATGGCATATATTTATGTATACCTTCCTAAAGTCTACCCATATGCAGAAATTGAGAACATGGAATATCCCTAACTTTTAGAGTATCAGTAATAGTTCAGTCCTTGTTATAGTTCAGTCCTATTGATGCAACATTCTCTCCTATAGATGCAAACATATATAGTTCAGTCCTTGTTATCAGCACTTGTTATCAAAATGCCATGAATTAATCCAATTTTCTTAGCCTATATTAGGTATTCAGCCCTTGTTATCAATCCCATGTATATGATTTGAACTGAACTATATGATACATACCTGCACATAGGTGGTATCATTTGTTGATCTAAAAACTGATACCAAGAAGCAATAACCATTGGGTTCACAACTGAACCCAAAGTGAATACCTGCACTTGGACAGACATTCAGAGATGAATGGGAACAGAACCAATATTGCCATTCAACTGCAATTGCCTAAATAACCAAGAAGTAGATAGGGCAAGATTCAAACTGGTCTTAATGTCCTATTCGAAAGGGCAGATCATTAATTTGATGTAAGGAGGACAGTGCCTAAATAGGTTCAGTCTTCATTTTGGTTCAGTCCTCAAATGAAAGTTGGATTATGACAACCTCTGGTAATTTGATACCAATGCATGACACGAGAAGTAGAAGCAAAAGTTGCATTAGACCATTCAAAGCCACAGTTATATGACAACCTCTAGATTGCAGTTATAAACTGAAAGTTGGATTATGACAGATTAGACATGACACGGTAAGGATAATATTAAGTTACCTGCACCACTGGCTGGTGACTCCATAGGACTGGGCACATGCAATTGAAGATTATTAGACCCCTCAGTCATGTTATCTTCAGGTGTAGAAACAAGGCGGGATGATTTACGAGTGGGACCATTGTGTACGACCTAAAAATACAAAATACATAGGTATTAAGGCATTGTTAGTAACATAATTCAAATACAACATTTCATTTGAGAAGCATATCATATTTATTACCTTTTCCATTTGAGGATTAGAATGCCCATTATTCTCATCTTCGCTGCTAGACGAACTAAGCAAATCATCACAATCGCCTGGTTGATACTCATTATCATCTCTCTCACTTGCATTTCTTTTACTATTTTTAGCCAAACTTGTTTGGGTGACCTTCTCAAATGGGGCTAACAAATTTGTAGCGTGAAGCAAACCCAAAGCCTCAAATTTCCTTTGGTTGCGAGCAATATTTTCAATTCTTTGTTTCTCATATGCTGACGTCAATTGGGCTGTTTGTCCGGGTCTTAAATATATCTTGTTCTTTGATTTTTCCATCTACGACAATAAAGATACAAATTATATTAGCCTTAAGACATGTACAAATTTATTAAATATGCATTCAAAACAAATTCACCAGAACAAGTTTGCAAATTCATAGGACCAACTACCAAGAAGAAACACCACCAAGCAAGATCACATGCTAAGTCTGCAATTCAGAACTATACAATAATCCTAAACCTCACCTCTACAGAACTTTTCGGTCTTTCAGATGTGTCACAAACAATAATAGAAGTAAATTGAACTTAAAGCACTGACAATCCCACGATATTGTCTCAAATAATGCAATGGTTTTCATAACATGATGCAATGATAAAAAAAATTTAGATCATACGATTATTAGACCAGGTAATATAATTTGAAATTCAATTTCTTCCCAGTTTCACAATAGAATTAAAAAACTATACTGCATAAGGTAAAACAAACAATTAAAGGTAATACAGAAGTTCCCAAGTTGCACAAGCATTATCGCACAGTTTACAAGTTCCTGAAACTTATTCTCGTTTGTTAAAGTGCCATTTCAATTTATATAAACTGAAAATATAGGAAAAGGTTAGTGCCTTCTAGCAAGCAACGAGTAGAACTATTTGTTCCTTGTTGGACGTCAGTGAGGCTCCGACATTTAGGCTGATGGTCTGTATAGAGCAGGGTTCTCAGTTCTCCTTCCTGTGTGACAGCAGGATTAATTTCCTCGTGAGAATGACAGGCACCTAGGACAAGGTATGTAATCAAGTTGCAGTTTTTACGAAGAATTATTATTTGTCTCCAGCTTTGACACATGCTTTATTTTGTACATTCAGAAGTTATCAAACATGCAAAAGGGGAGTCCAAAAGCGGTATAGGCATGCAAGGATGAAAGATCGTCTATTATTTGGCATAACAAAGTGAATGCATGAGTCTGATCAAATATTAAAAGACTGAATCAACAAAACTGCCATGGCAACTATAGCTTCCTATAGGCATTTGCTTCCTATAGCAACATCTGAAGCTTAAGCTATGGAACTTTATACTACGAGCATCAAAGTGTAAGTTTCATGCCTGAACTCATCTTGAGCGTTTCTACTTCTCTCTCCTCTTTAATTGATTTAGAGACCTTCTTGTTAAAGTCACTAGCAATTTCAAATTCAAACGTCAAAACACCAAGACAGCATCACTTCTATCCTTAAATCCACCATCATATACCGATATGTTCATTGTTTTCCTTTCTGCCAACCACAGACAAGCACAAAAGAACTACTTCCTACATGAAACCACCTCTAATATGCATATAAAGCATCAATAGGTTCATTGAGAAGTTTAGAGAGTAGCAGTCAACTAATTCCGATGCATTTCCTCTGTTTTACTCTATTTCAGAAGTTTTCTATAAAACACGAGAAGCTTGATTTCATTTCAAGTAAGCTCTTCACTTGTGCATGGTTCAAGCACTTCACTCTAAGTTTCTTTCAAGTGAAGTTGACTTTGGGCACAATACAATGCACATAACACCAAAATAAATAAAGTGATACTATAGCAAAACAGCACATAAGGAGAGACATCTCTACTATTAAGTATTCAATGAAACATAAGTAGATAGAGATAATAAGTGCAAAATGTCACATTTAGAGATCTAAACAAAGCATTCATACAAGTCAATTCAATATTGAGTTGTATTCTAGTCTAAGGTGAAGCATCATGCAAGTTGTTCATATCTAGGGGATTATGTTAGGATTTCTACTTCAATGCCTTGGGACTGCCCCTGACTGGTAAAATTGACTCAGTGGCAGTTGATATTAATTAACAGACGAGGAAGCTTTAGTAAAGAGAAAAACACATAGCCATACATAAAAATGCAAACACACACGTGCACCTTAAGTATATATGGTAATGAAACATGATTATCACTTCACCCTCTGCCTCCATCTCTTCATATGTCAAAGCATATTTCCTTTTCAACGTTTTATTTTGTTTGTATGACTGTCTGCAAAGAAGAAAATACATCCAAGCTGAATATGACAGTATTGGAAATTGTATAAATATGTATGACTCAGGGTTCGACTTTGTTGTGGTTGTGACAGTTTGCCCAGGTAAATAGCAGGTAATGGCTGATGTTTCTCAATCTGCTAGCGCTTAAAGTTCATTGCATTCTTCATTAAATTTTTTATCTATAGGACACTAATTTTCTTACAGCTAAATCATGTTTGCATATTTTCTTGTATGTCTCCTTTCTTGATCTGCTATGAATCATTTTGTGGTTCATATCCAAAGCAATCTGTCTATACAAGGGTAGAGAGTTTCGTATGATCCTCTGCAGATGGTATTATGATGAATTTGTGGCTGGAACATGTCTTCTACTGATAATGTGATTTGTGGCTGGAACATGTCTTCTACTGACCATGTTAGAGCTGAAAGAAACTTACTCGAAATTGTATGTCCTGATAGCAGTCAAATTAAGAAATGATATAGTGCTGAAACAAAAATCCAGATAAGCAATATGAATAAGTAAACAAATTATGAAATGATATAGTGAACGAAATGCTGAAACAATATTCAAATAATATAGTGCTTCAACCTACCTACATATCAAATTCTATATCAGGATCAATATCAGAATCATAAAGCATTTCTTCGTCATCCTCATCATCCTCTCTATTATGTGCCATTGTTTCACTTTCACCCTCATTATCGTTGAGCCGCAAAACCATATCACTTGGAATTATCTCAGGATCAACACCATTCCTATGATATTGAACATTAGTATCTTCAACGATAATTGGAATAATTCCAGTGCTTTTGTCTTTTTGGAATGCATCAATAGGTTCTGAAACTTCTATTGAGTCATGCTCATCATCATCATCCAACTCTGGTACATCCCATGTACCCCGATGTCGAACCCTTTGTACGACTTGCCAATTTGCACCTAATCGTGTATCATTAACATAGAACACTTGTTGCACCTGACTTGGTAGGACAAATGGATCGTCTGAATACCACCGGCGCATGACATTAATGCTAAGGCAATGTGCTTCTTTGTTTAGTGTTCGGCTACCACCTGTGTTGAACCATTCACATTGGAACAAAACAACTTTATGGCCATACATGTATGTCAATTCCCAAACTTTGCATAAATATCCATAAAAGTCGATGGGTTTTCCTTTATGAGCTCCTTCAGAGACTAAACCGCTATTCTGACTCTTACGACGATTGTCACGGTCTCTAGTATGGAACCGAACTCCGTTACAAATGCAACCTGAATAAAGAGTTACTATCACATTGGGACCATTCGCTAACGCCCACATTTCATCAGTTGCTTTTGGTGACTTTTGTGTTCGCAATTGATTCATCTACATACAAAACAAACAAAAGACATATTAAGATAATATTAATTGAATAGTATCTAAATATATGTTATATATCTTACGTGCTTTTTGAACCATTTTGAAAATTTTGTCGTTGTATTTGAGTTATATCGCCTTCACTTGAATTTTGTAATAGCTTCTTGTGTTCCCTACTTGAAGAAATTAAAGTCATAAGTGCAAATAAATCAATAATCAAAAGATTTTAAGTTATGAATGCATGTAAGGATGTTGAATAACATACTCTAGATACGGCTCAACCTCGTCGGTGTTGTAAAGCACAAACCACTTAGCAATTTCATATTCCTTCTCTGAGACATCAGGAGCCCTTCTTAGTCGTCCAAAAGGACGAACATTTTGCGTGAATATCGTTAACCCAGGACCACGTTCACCACCATCAGCATTTCGTTCTTCTCGATTAAATATTGTTTCAACATTGCTCAAGTACATTGAACAAAAAGTCAAGCTCTCTTTTACAATATAAGCCTCAGCAATTGAACCTTCTGGCCGAGCTCGATTGGTTACGTACCATTTTAGAGTTCCAAGAAACCTTCAAACAAAAACCAATTACAATAATGAAAGCATGTTTAAGTTGAAATTTATATTAAGATAGTACAAATTACCTTTCAATTGGGTACATCCAACGATATTGCACTGGTCCCGCAAGGATGGCTTCACGTGGAAGATGAACTGCCAAATGCACCATCACATCGAAAAAAGCTGGAGGAAAAATCTTCTCTAACTTGCAAAGTATTAGAACTATGCGTTCTTCTAACTTCTCTAAGTCTGTTGGCACCAACGTCTTAGAGCACAACTCCTCAAAGAAATTACCCAACTCAAACATTATAGTACAAACATCCTTGTTAAGGTAGCCACGCATCCCGATTGGAAGAATTCGTTGTAGAAGGACATGACAATCATGGCTTTTTAAGGTTGAGAATTTTCCATTTTTTGTGGTCACACACCTTGAGATGTTTGCAGCATATCCATCTGGATATTTGATTGACTTTAAAAATTCAACAAAACCCTCTCTCTCCTTTGGTGTCAATGTGTAAATCGCTGGAGGCTTGATCAAGGAACCATCGAGAGACCTCTGTACGTGCAATTCTTTCCTTATGCCCATGTCCTCCAAATCAAAACGAGCTTTTGTTGTATCCTTGTTCTTCCCGTCTATGTTCAACAACGTTCCAAGCAAATTGTCACATATGTTCTTCTCTATGTGCATGACATCAAGATTGTGTCGGAGCTTCCGTTTCCTCCAATATGAGAGCTCAAATAGGATGCTCTTCTTTGTCCAATTCAATTCTGCTTGGTCACGGGGTCTCTTTTTGTTCTTATGGTTCTTCCCAAACTCGACATATGATAAGCAATCCAACTGATTTAATATTTTTTCTGTTGGTATCTCCAACGATTTCTTTTGGTGCTCAGTCTTTCCATTAAAGGCCTTACTTCTTCGCCAGACATGATTATCAGGCAAGTAACATCGATGTCCCAAGTATCCAATTTTATTTCTCAAACTTTGAGATGAAGCATTCTCATTGCATGTGGGACAAGCCAAATAACCCTTTGTACTCCACCCAGACAAGTTACCATACGCAGAAAAGTCATTTATTGTCCACATTATAGCTGCATGCATTCGGAAAGTTTGTTCCCTGGATGCATCATAAGTGAGTACACCATTTTCCCACAAATTGTTTAGCTCATCAATCAATGGTCGCATGTAAACATCAATATCTCTCCCAGGTGCTTGGGGACCTGGAATAAGCAAAGACATCATAAAAAATGGATCTTTCATGCACTTCCAGGGTGGTAAGTTATAGGGCATAAGTATTACAGGCCACAAACTGTAAGATGTACTCATGTTTCCGAAAGGGTTAAACCCGTCAGTGGCCATTCCTAGCCGTACATTTCGGGATTCCTGAGCAAAATGAGGAAAATTGCTATCAAACTCCTTCCACTCTGCACTGTCAGCTGGATGCCTTAATACTCCATCATTCATGCGCTTCTCACTATGCCATCTCATGTCTGTAGCTGTCTTCCTCGACATATACAATCTACGCAATCTTGGTGTCAATGGAAAGTACCGCAAGATCTTATGTGGGATCTTTTTTCCATTACCATTATTTATCTTGTATCTAGACTCTCCACAGACTGGGCAATTTTCTAAGGCTGCATTCTCCTTCCAAAAAAGTGCACAATCATGTTGACATGCATGAATTGTCTCGTACCCCAAGCCCAGATCACGTAAGAACTTCTTAGCTTCATAAATGGACTTTGGAAGCAAATTTCCTTCGGGTAGAAGGTCAAATAATATTTCCATCAGCATGTTGAACGATTTATTGCTCCACTTGCTGATTACCTTCACATGAAGCAGCGTAATCACCAACTTCAACAAAGTATACTTCTTACACCCTGGGTACACTTCACGTTGTGCATCCTCCAATATTTTATCGATGTTATGCAGCTCCTCCCTCTGAGCAGTATCATCTTCCCAATCATGGCCCATGTAAGCCCCCCGACAATAGTCTTGTAGTAATTCAGGAAATTCGTCTTGATCGTCTTCTTCATCTGACATTTCAATATCACCCTCATCGTCTGATACTTGAGTTTGATTCTCGGTAACAAGTTCTCCATGGTACACCCAATTAGTATAAGATAACATCATTCCATGTCGAACTAAATGATTCTTCACATCTTTTTCTGTATGCCACTCTAAGTTCATGCAATCATTACATGGACATCGAATCCTACCATTCTTGCCCACTTTGTTCATTGCATATTCGACAAAAGAGTTGACCCCATCAACATACGGCTGACTTAATCTTTTTCTAAAAAGTGTCATCCAACTCTTGTCCATCTCTGCAAGAAAATATAATTGTTAATAATTATCTACGAAGTTATGGCCTTAATGGTTGTAGCATAAACGAGAATGTAAAAAAATAGTTTGAAGTGGCTAAAAAAATAATTATCTACGAAGTTATAGACTAAAAACGGATGTAGCCAAAAGTAAATTTGCACACATAATCTATTTTTAAATGGATGATTTGTTCTTTGTTAATCCATATTGAGACGATATTAGTGAAGTATTTGATAGTTGTAGGGGAAAAAAAGTTCTATATTTTTGTTTTTCAGTACATCCAGATGCCAGCAGTTCTTACCATTCTTGACATGTAATTTTTGTTTTTTCAGTACAATGTATCCCAGTCTATTTCAAACTCAAAATAACTATAATTAATCATCTTGTGTCCAAGGGTTCCAAGTTTTGCCATGACTTTTCAACTCTGGAATTACAATGATAGAGACTTGCAACTGGGAAGTAATCCACATTGTTCAGAAAGTTCATAATTGGTAAATCTTTAACAAAACATGTAAACATTCACTGACAAGCAACAGACAATAGCAAAAGGACCTGAAGTTAATAAAACAAGGTCCTCTAGACAAAAAAAAACTAATCATAACAGGTATATATCTCAAAGAAGTTTTTCACTATATCTTATGCTACATCAGTATCGGATGAGAAAATAGCACATTTGAAGAGTAAGAAAATTGCATATGGATTGAAAAGTAAGGTAACTGTATCTAGATTGAAGAGTAAGACAATGGTTTAATTACCTTGGCCTACAAAAGCAAGTCTGTATACTTGCAAATATGAAGGAGTATCAGAAAAAGAGTTCAGGAAAAGGAGAAAATAGGGTGAAGGAGTATCAGATATTATTTCACTCTATTTGAGAAGGTTTGGCATCTTTTAAAAGTCTGCATACTTGAAACAAAAGTTCCAATATTTGAGGAGGTTTGGCATCTTTTAAAAAATAGGCAAAAAAGAAATAATATAACATACTGCTTCTTTCTTCCTATTTAAGCATGTTTGTACTGAAGTATGTAAGTTCTCTTTCAGAATGCCTACTAAACTTAATTGATCATACATACAGAGAGGCGGCGGCTTCATTCCTGCAATGCAAGCAACTGCCTTACTAGGGAAAAAGGCGTTAACCAAGACCAGGGATCGAGCCTCCGATGCCGACAAATCCCATCAGACCAATACGGCAATCGCGTCGTCTAAACATACTTCGAGGGGCATCGGATCAGCGAGTAGCAACTGCATCTCAAAAAGCGCCATTTGGCTGTACGATGTGCTCAACAAGGCTTCCAAAAGCGTGATAGTTTTGGGCAATGCCAAGAAAAGAAACCCCAACTCTAGAAAACGCAAGTAGTGACAGCCATATATGAACTTTAAACCCATGCTTAGTCTATCTACCTCCCTATACGAATAAAACCGTTGTAGAGTCTCATCTTTGAAGTTGGAAATGGCTTGTCTGCCTGTTCTTCTACTTCTAATTTGAAATCTAGCTTGGAAACTAACTACTTCGTGCACACGAGTTGCTCGCTCTAAGAATAAATATGCTTGGAAAACTAACTCCTTTTCTTATAACAATGACAATGGTTTAATTACCTTAGCCTACAAAAGCAAGTCTGTATACTTGCAAATATGAAGCAAACGGGGTGGAGGAGTAAACAGTGCTGTTTTAGAAAAGGAGCAAAATAGGGTGAAGGGGTATCAGAAAATGAGTTCACATGTGGGTCTGTGTTATGTGATTGCTTGTGCTTATATTTGTGTTATCAGAAAAGGAGTAAACAGGGTGAAGAGTAAAATGGTATAAGATTGTTTGATCAAAGTAGTTCCTATTAATTTATATGAAAAATCAAAATCGAAATAAACCCGTAAAAGAACTTTTCTAATAATTAAAATAACCTTAAAACTGAATACTGTCTATGTTATGATAATTCCAGTTTTTGCTAGTAGATTTGAACTCCTGTCCCTTTCATTTCGGATATCAAGCATTCTTTAACATTCTATAGTTTTTCACTAAATTGGTATATTTAGAAAAACAACAAGAGTGAAGTGAAAGTATAGTTATTCTGAATTAAAGATACCTCATAATATGAATGTTCAATCATTAATTATGCAAGGACTTAAAAGCATATATGAGATGAATCAAGCATACTCATTTCTGCATGCATGTTCAATATAGCAGTGTTATAGGAGAGCAAGAAAGTGATAAAAATATTAAAACTTCTTAGTATAATAATACCAATTAGAGCAAGTTCAGAGACTGTGTCAAAATAATAACTATCCAGAACTAGATACTTGTAAGGATCCATCAAGAAGGTTTGTAGTAGGATTGTTGTTCACTTGTCCGTGGGTCTAGTTAATGTTCGATGCACAAGTGCCGCTGTTTCAAAGTAGCTAGGCAAAAACAGTACCTGAGAATTAGCTTCGGTGACAATTGCAGTGTTGGATGAATCAATGCATGATTTCTTGTAGCGCTCAATGGTGGCTTTTACACTGCATCCAGAGAACATGGATTTATAAGTGATATTTCGAGCAAAGTTTTAACATAACCGTGGTAAGGCATCCTGATTGTTGTTTTTGATGCAAAATTGTTGATCCTACCTATCAAATTAAGGTGTTTATCTACCAAAACACTGAGAAAAAAATTGGATTTAGAATGTTGCATTTTAGTATTTTTCTTGTTCGAAATTGTGACAAGTGTATAGTTACAACGGTCTATATATTACAACTGTCCAAAAATATAATAGGTTAACCAAAATTATTGTTTGTCAATGTTGCATATCACATCCATATCAGAGTTAAACCGATGGAAAAAAAATTAAAACACCTCTCCCAGAGCCTGATCCACAACAATCTACTCTTTGTAGTCAAAGAAAACGGGCAGTAGTATACCAATACATATGAGAAAGTTAATGCAAGAGGAAATTCTCAATCAATTCCTAGAACTTTTGAACGACACTACATCTCTAATTGAGCAGAGGGATAGTTTTAATGCTATACATATCTCTATAAAAAAAACCTTAAATTAATAAAACCTAAAGCAATTGTCGATGGAAAACAACATGGTGGATTGGTAAATCTAAACCCTAAAATCAGCAAAACACTCAAATAAGAAATCAAGAAAACCCTAAAATCAACAAAACACGGAAAAGGAACCTCCAAAAAAATCGATATTATGGTGGTGGAAGCACCTTCCGGTGGTGGAGGTGTGGTGGTGTCGATTTTCTCTCCACCGGTGCTAGGAGGTACGGTGGTGGTAGCCAAAAAGGAAATCTCTTTTGATTTGTAAACCAAATAGGAAACAAAAGGGAATCGGTCATACCTTCAGCTTTTGGGGAGAAAAAAAAACGTGCCAGAGAAGAGACGAAGAGCCGACGCCAACACTGTAGTTGGGGGATTAATTTTGTTTAGGTTTTATTTCATATAATTTAGGTCATTATTCAATAAAAAAATTATAAATATATTTAGTGTCCTTTTGCGACAGGACTAGTTATGTCGCCAAACACATAGTGGTCTTTCTGCAACATGTTCCACATGTCGTAGAATATGTAGTATCTTTCGGCGACATGTACCACATGTCGCAGAATATATAACATCTTTTTGCGACATGTCGATGTCGCGATATGTCAATAATTTTTGGCGGGTTTGTTATTTCGTTTCCCTCCAGTGAAATTTATATGTTTTCTGCGACATATTATAACTCATGTCGCCAAAACATGTAAAAAATTAGCTTTTGGAGACATAAAAGACCCTATGTCGCTAAAACATGTTGCTAAAAATACAATTTCTTGTAGTGATTTTTAGAATAATCAACACATCTTCTATCAGGGATTATACAATAATTTATGGATAGTGCTAAAGTTACAAACCAAATGCTTTTCACCCTCTTACAACTGGCCACGTGGCTGGCTTCCATTGGAGGAGGAGGGAAGAGGTAGGGCCGGGTGGGACCCATGTAGCATGGGGGGTTAGAGGGGAGGTGGGGCCGGGTGGGATCCAATGTAAGGAGAGGGTGGGGGGGGGGGGGGGGGGGGGGGGGGGGGGGGAGGAGAGGTTGTAAGAAAATTGTAAATATTTGGTAGTAAACTTAGCATTATTGATTATTTATACCCTACAAACTAAGGGACCCATATGTTGAATCCCTCTTGGATTAGCACAAACTTAGGGACCCATATGTGATTTCCTTCATCTAATTCAATTTTGGATCCAATCTTACTTGGATACCCCAAATTGTCTTTGACTGGAAGAATGTAGAAAGATATTGGCCACTGCAACTAATTAGGGTGCTTCCCCTTACTAAGATGGTTGTGGTTTGACAGTGAGAACGATGATGATAATGGTTGTCGCTGATGGAGTTAGTTATATATGATCCGATGACGAGTGAGGCTGACACCTGATGAAGGATCGACTTTTCTCTCCCTTTTAGTGAGACAACTTCAACTGTAACTAAGGATGGCAATGGTACAATGACGAATGAAGACGAATTGATCATAATTCGGTTTGATATCTAGATGGTAAGTTAGATTACTTTTTTAAGAACAACATAAGCGGTGTTTTTAGAAGATTAATCGGGTTTGGATATCCACCAATTTGAGGAGGCGGAATGCATTGTTAATACTAGTCGCCGGTCATCTTGGCAATATTTGAGCAGATCAGACGATGAGATGAGGAGTACTCTGATATGAGGATCTATACTTCTTTTCTTGCGATAATGGACGCCGACAGATGACACCAGCTATGTGATGGAAGATGTAAGATCTTTGTACTTTCTTACAACTTCGTAAAGTCAAAGTTTTTTTTTTTTTTTTTTTGTTTCTTCTTCTTTATCCTCCACCTCTTGCCTATTATACGGAGTAGATCGATGCCGATCTTATATTTATAACCTAGAAAATTACAATAAAAGATTAAAATAACCCTTAAAAGCAATATATACTAAACGAATCAAATTTAATATATGCTTCTCTCTAACTTGGTGTTCAAGAACAAATTAATCTTCTTTGTACCGCAACTGATTAACAAATTATATAACCAATTGACCTTATACTTGTCCAGTAACGAAACATTCATCTCACTTCATTATACATTCATCCAGACTTATATAAATCGTTCACTTGGCAGCTTCAGTAGGGCATATTTGAATCGCTATAACTAACATAAGTGTGAAAGTAGCTCCTTGTCAACTGAAAGCCAACGCGTATATTTTTTTAGCTCCATGCTAGTTCTTGTCTCGTGAAATCGACTTTAAATATTTGGATACAATATTTTATACTTTTTATTTTAGTATGAATAAAAATAATAATGATATTAAATAAAATAAAATAATTAGCCCTTATACTAATCAATTTTTTTTAATTAGTAATAAATAAAATTAATAGTAACATTAAATAAAATAATTATATAATAAATACTAATTATTTGTATAATTTAATTATTAAATAATTAGTACTTATTAATTAACTAACTAATTAAATTTATTTTAGTATTAATAATATTAATATTAAATAAAATAATTAATATAAGTTACTGCTTATTATTATTAAATAATTAATACTAATTATTTACCTAACTAAATGAATTTCTTTTAGTATGGATAAAATTTTAATACTAATATTAAATAAAATAATTAATTATTAATACGTCTAATATTATTATGTAGTAGCTAGTATTAATTTATTTTATTTAATATTAACATTAAAATAATTAGTATTAATTGTTTAGCTAATATTAAATAAGTATGTAAGTAAAAAAGTAACAATAATGTACCATAGTAATATTATTTAATATATTATAATACCTAATAATTTTTTGACGATATTAATTTTTAATACTCATGATAATTGTTTTTAAAATAATCTATTAGTAAATTATTACCAATTGGATTATATAATTAATAGTTATTATTATTATTATTATTATTATGCACTTTTTTGTTTTCTTACATCTTTTATATTTGACATCAAAACACAAAAGTATAAATTTGTTCACTTCACAAATAAATATTATGTATCCAAACATTAAACTCATATTTAGCAAAAGAACTAGTATGAAACTCATACCAATTTTACTTTGCAGTTGATTAAAAAAGTCAATTTTACACTTTATAAGAGTAACAACAAAACTAAAATCCTTGCATTAACTTAGAAGGTTGCACTAATCAACCCTTTGTTTCCATGTGCGAAGGGCAAGAACACTTGCGAGAAGGGCTTACAAAAAGAGACTTTTATGTTCTCAAAAATATGTGTGCTTGTGGTGTACTTCAACGGCTACCTATTTGATACGCAGCACACATTCCAACAACATTGCTAGTAACAAGAGTTCGACAACACAACACTCCCACCTGGCTATAATCCCCTCTCTCTCTCTCTCTCTCTCTCTCTCTCCCCCCTCTCTGCAATGGCTCTTTGGATTCTCACTCTCTCTCTCATCCTCTCCATCCACATCTCAATCTCTTCAGCACTGTCTCCTGATGGTAAGTAAATTAAGCTTCATCACCATTGCCATTTTCATCACTACTCTCTCTCTCTCTCTCACTCTTTCCATCACAGGTCAAGCTCTGCTTCAGCTCAAGAAGGGGTTCAATGACACCAAGCACATGCTCAGGAGCTGGAGAGAAACTGATCCGAACCCATGTGGCTGGTCCGGAGTCACATGCCACCTCCCCGACCTTCGGGTCCGTTCGATGTAAGTTCTCGCGTCGGACACGTATAGGACGTGACAGTCGACACTTCGGAGTGCACTAGGAGTCTAGGACATATATGCCAAATAATGCTGCGTCCCTGTCGCCGTGTCCACATGCAACATAGTCATGTAGGAAGCGCAGGCAATCAAGAAGAACGTTGACCATGTCGTGCCGGACGCGTATTTGGCACAACCCGGACACTCCAAACTAGAACACTTAAGACACCAAAATAGGTGCCGTGTCCATATCACGGTGTCGTGTCCGTATGATTGATGTTGATGTTGCTCTCTATGATGCAGAAACCTGCCTTACTTGCAGCTGGGAGGCATCATCTCCCCGAGCATCGGCAAGCTCCACAGGCTCCAGAGACTGTACTAATGACCTCTCCTTCAACTCACTTTTTTTTTTCTACTTTCATTTATTTTTTAGGTTGTATGTGTGATTTTGTATCTGGGTTTTTTTTTTGGGGAAAGGGCATTGCATCAGAACAGCTTGCATGGGTCGATTCCTGCAGAGATCAGGAACTGCACTGAGCTTAGAGCATTGTATGTCTCCTTTCCTTCTGATCCACTCGAGTAATTTCTCGTGTTTTTCGTGTGAATTTGAGATCCATTGTTGTGTTTGTAAAAGGTATCTGAGAGCCAACTACCTACGAGGCCGCATTCCTCCGGAGCTCGGAGAACTTGCCCATCTCACCATTCTGTTAGTTCCTAAAGCCCTCCTGCTCCTATTTGTTCTCTAGTCTTTTTTATTGCTATTCTTGATTATAGTATTTGGTGTTGAATGTAGCGATCTGTCGAGCAATCTGCTGAGGGGAACTATACCTCCTTCTATTGGCAGACTTACTCGGTTGCGGTTCCTGTGAGTGTGTCCTGAACATGATATATGCATTGGATCTGTTTTGCAAGTAAGGCGAATTCGAGACTGAACTCTTGGATTTTTTATTTTTTTTTGCATTTCAGTAATTTATCGACGAACTTTTTTTCTGGTGAAATCCCAAATGTTGGAGTTCTTGGCACATTCAGGAATACCTCGTAAGTCATGTGATATTCCCTTCAATGTAGCTATTGCTGATATCCGATGATATGATGAATGATAAATTAATGATGTATTGTTTCGGATTCTCAAACTTGTTGCTATTGGTTTTCCTGAGGATTCATGTGTAATCAGGTTTGTTGGAAATCTGGAGCTATGTGGCCTCCCGATTCAGAAATTTTGTCGAAGTTCGTTGGGCTTTCCTGCTGTCCTACCACGCCCTCTGGCATCTTCTTCACCAGGCAAAACACAATCTCTATCATATTAGGATAGATACCTAGATCGATGTTTAACATGTTGGAGGTCTATCATCTTTTTTCTACAGTTGAAGTAGCGGAGTTTCAACCTATTCCCACAAAACCAACTTCACATTTTCTAAACGGGTTAATGGTTGGTGCTGTGTCAAGTATGGGTGTCACACTACTTGTAATCCTTGGCTTGCTTTGGGTATGTTTATTATCGAGGAAAGGGAAAATGGTCGAGAAATACATGAAAGTGGATAAACAGCTTGTTCAAGATGCTTGTAAACACCAAAATCTGTCCCCTTCATACACTATTTTGATCCTGCGTACTGTCATTTTTGACTCATCTGTTTGTTCTTTTTAATAGGCACCAGGCTCATCACATTCCGTGGAGACCTTCCCTATTCATCCCAGGAGATCATAGAGAAGCTCGAGATACTTGATGAAGAGGACATAGTAGGGTCAGGGGGGTTTGGTGCGGTATATAAGATGGTCATGGAGGATTTAATTTCATTCGCTGTCAAGAGGATTGATCGACACCGCGATTATTGCGATCAAGAATTTGAGAGGGAGCTGGGGATCTTGGGCAGTATCAAACACATCAACCTTGTCAACCTGCGAGGCTATTGCAGGCTGCCCTCTACTAAGCTTCTCATTTATGACTTCTTACCCTTGGGTAGCTTAGACCATTATCTCCATGGTGGGTCTCCTCAGCACTGTTATTTCTTTGATTTATTGTTGCAAAAGAAATCTACGGTCCTTTATAGTTTATATATACTTGGCTTTCAGTTTCCTTGTGCAACTATATAAGTACTTATTTCTTATATTACAAACTATGCCTATGCATTTCTTGAACTATGGAAGCTCTTTCAGTCTTAAGTAACTTGCATGGATTTCTATTGGAAGAATCAATTATAAAGTGTGTAATTCATTGTAATCTACACGAGAACGACTACACAAACTCAAATAGGAGCCGAATAGGAACTTTTCTATTTAGGCCCTTGACTTTTTCTGTTTAGGTTCTTAAAAAAAATCAAGGGATGCATGTTACAATGGCTCTTGATCACAAACTATGCCTATGCATTTCATGAACTATGGAAGCTCTTTCAGGCTCAAGTAACTTGCATGGTTTTCTATTGGAAGAATCAATTATAAAGTGTGTAATTCATTGTAATCTACACGAGAACGACTACACAAACTCAAATAGGAGCCGAATAGGAACTTTTCTATTTAGGCCCTTGACTTTTTCTGTTTAGGTTCTTAAAAAAAATCAAGGGATGCATGTAATCCAATGGCTCTTGATGGGCGAGTTTTAAAAATTAGGAACTCATGAGTTCCTCTAGGATTTTTGTAATTTATACACCTAAACTAAATTGTTAATCAAGAAAATTCAATGGTTTGTAGATCATTTTTTTTTTCCAATTTGGATTGAGCAACATGTATGCTGCTGCACTAGGACAATTCCACAACCCAGTCCCCTAATGCAAGCAACTTTTCCCCATGTCATTATTTCTTAGATTTTTAGTACTTGAGTTTACTTGTTAATGTTTTTCTTGTTAATTTTAGAACATGGTGAAGAGGAGAAGCCCTTGAATTGGAATGCGCGTATGAAGATTGCCCTAGGCGTGGCTAGAGGGTTGGCATATCTGCACCATGACTGCTCTCCTGGGATAGTGCACAGGAACATAAAGTCCAGCAACATACTCCTGGATCGGAATCTGGAACCTCATGTTTCTGATTTCGGTCTAACCAAGCTTCTTGTCGGTGATGATGAACACGTCACAACTGTGGTTGCTGGTACTTTTGGCTACCTAGCACCAGGTCCATACTTATTCCTGATACTTGCCTCTCATCCAATGTTCTTGTTCTTGCATATGCCAAGTATTCAAGAACGTTTCTCAAGTTATGAATATCCATATACTGGTTTTAGCAAGATATTGCTTAAGCATTTGCTCTTGTAATTTCTTCAACAGAATATCTTCAAAGTGGGCATGCGACCATCAAGTCGGATGTCTATAGCTTTGGCGTGCTCTTGTTAGAGCTGATGACTGGAAAGAGACCGACAGATCCGTCCTTCGTTAGGAGGGGCCTAAATGTTGTAGGCTGGGTTAGTGGCTATCGTTTCTTTCGCTTTCCTTCTCTCCTCTTCTTAACATTCAAGTATCAACCTGCAATTTCTTGTCTGTTTTTTTTAGATGCACACCCTTACCAGAGAGAACAGATTGGACGAAATTGTAGATGAGAATTGTGGGTATGTAGATAATGAACTCGTGGAAGCCATTCTTGATGTAGCTCAGATGTGCACCGATGCAAATCCAGACGATCGTCCAAGTATGAGTAGAGTGCTGCAGATGCTAGAGGAGGAGGTCATGTCGCCTTGCCAGAATCACTTCTATGAGCCTCACTTGGACATCTAAGTAATTTCTCTTACAAGTCTTGTATATATGTTAACTAGTGATCAGAAACACTTTCCACAAGTTTGTTCTCCCTTGTTGGGAGTGTTGTACAGTGACTCAAGGGTCTGCTTGACAATTGTTGGGGGTAGCGGTCGTGAGATATTTTTAAAGTACCGATTATGAACGGTTATGAGTTACCTTTTATAGTGTTTTATGTCAGTCTAGGTTTGAGAGGACTTTTAAGTAGACTCGACACTTTGCACATGCTATCAAGCATCTCCATAAATAGTAGACTTGAAGGAAGTCTAGGTTAGAGAGGACTTTTAAGTAGACTTGACACGCTGCACATGCTAATATGCTATCAAGCATCTCCACATATAGTAGACCTGAAGGAAGCTAATCTCAGAATAGGATTTGTATGGATTTCTGAACCACACACACCCCAGTCCCCACTATGATTTGCACGGGGGGACAAAAGAACACACGGAATTTAATGTGGTTCACTTCTCAAATTGATAAGCTACGTCCACGGTTGTTGCATGCAAAAATTTCACTATCTTCTGACGATAGATTTACAAGCCGCACTATAATACTCTTTTTATAGTCATAGAATATTACGATGACTTAATTATAGGTGAAATATCCAGCATATTCTTAGGGGGGGTGGGTGGGAAATTCAGGATCAATGGTCTAAATGTTACTGTCACTCAATCTAGGGGGTCCAGCCAATTAGGAACCACACAACCTAAAGCAAGTGAAAGTTAACTCTTGATCTTAATACAACAAAAACAATAAATAAACTTCTTGGAATCAAAACGACCCATAAGAAAATTTATCCAGCGTTAGAACGTTGAAAGAAATCAATGCTTGATGTCTTTTGCTACCGGTAAGTTGCTCAATGGATGCATCAAGAAGCCTACGAAGATTACAGAGTGGAGTAGAGTTCTTCGTATGCTACTAGTGAAGGTTACTCTAGAATAATTATCAATAAGATTCTTTTTCTTTCAGAGTTTTCTTCTTGCGTTCTTGATCCATCAAATGCTTGATGCTTTTGCTATTGGTAAATTATAAAAATTTAGAACTAAACTATTCATGTTATATATTCGTGACCCTTCCAAACACCGAAATTTTTTTTAATAAAAATTATAATTTTTCAGAAGAAACAAAAAAAGAAAGAATAAAGAATTGATATCCTTTCCTTTCCTTTCCGTGAATCAAACGAGACTTTCGACTAACCAATCGGTTTGACATGGAGTGCACGTAGAAAATCTGCTATTGTAGTCTTTGCAGCGTCCCAACCTCCATTTTCAATAACGACACAAGAATTCAGACTCAATTCTGAGATCACCAGGGAGTATTCACAGGGCCGGCCCTGGGACAAGCCATCGGGCTTGGGCAACCCTCCGGTTAGGGCAACCCCCCTCCTCCTAGGCCCCTCATTCTCCAGCTCTCTTCCAAGTCTTTGCGATTCACCATAACTCCTCATTGTCAGTTGAACTGGCAATCTCCTATGTCCATATTTTAAGATTTCACTAGAAAGACCACCAGACGTAGGTCAGGAGGAGTAATGAGAGAAACTCAAAATCTGAGCCAAAATCGGAGACAACTAGCTTCTTAGCATTTATCAAAAATTATTACATTTATAGTTTTCAGCTTGTTGCATGTTTTTAGATTTTTTTTTTTTTTGTGGAGTCAAGAGGCAAGAGGCAACTAAATTTAGCTCTGATTAGGACAACCCAACCCGCTGGGCGGCCCCGAGTATTCATCTGAGAGCTTTCTTTAGTGCAATGATTTTATAGGCTTTTTGACAGAGATGTTCTGAAGCAACACAATCATGTTTCTCAAGCTGGTCCTCACCAAATGCGCACTACTGATCATGGCCAATGCTTTTGTAAACTTGGGAAGATCCTAAATTAAGTCACCCTTTCTGAAATCATTGCATCTTCCCATTTGTAAGGCCCACACAGCAGCCAACCAAACTAAGTAAATTCAATTCTTCCCAGAAGTGGGTCTCCAAGCTATGGTTTCTACACCATGTGTTTCTTCCCCTTCTTTTTTGAAAGTCTATGCTAAATGAATACGACACAATACTGAGACGACACTTACTCTGAAGTATTTGTTTCTTGTGCAGTACGTGTCCGGTGTGATACTGCACCAACTTTTGGACTCTTCGAAGCTCCTCTGTAAAAAGTTCTTTTTTACTTGTATGTAACTGTATGTCTCGCTATTGCTTGTTTGCTTACAACTGGGAAGAGGAACACAACCTTTCCAGTAACAAATAAATGCTCCTCAGAATAGCTGAACCTGCCTGGTCACTCAGCAAGCTCCCGGCCAAGCCCAGCGTACCGCCAATAATGCGATGGAAATGACTACGCGACGACAATCGTAGGCCCACTCTGCAAATATTACAGCACCTGCGTTCCTTGTGAGCAATGGAAAGTCTTGCGTGGCATGCGAAACATGATTCACATGAGTTGCTGTGCTCTCGAGACTGTTCTTAAACTGTTGATTGTTGGGGATCCAGCCTAATCGGAGGAGGTTGGTGAAGCCTGGAGCGTCGTGGAGAGTGCCGACGAGAGTGACAGCGAAGAAACCGGAGCTCGGACAGAACCAAAATGGTAGCATCAGCACACTAGCAATATACTACTATGCAGTCAGTACAATGAGGGTATAATGACAGTATATCGTCCAAGTGTGATTTGGTGCAGTGCTTAATTTCAAAAGCGGTTTTGAACAGTTGGATCGAGGATGGACGATCATGATTGAGCTGGGGCTAATTTAGGGTATCTTAGTATATATAAATGGCTAAGGGGCCTGCTTTTTGGTGAATGCTCATTGAGTAGATTCAATGAGACAGTCCACCAAAATATATGAGGATTCCATATTCGCTTGTAGGTTTGCTTTTCAAAATAGTAAGAGAAAGAGAGATGTTCATTGAATTGTCCGCTCCGTTCATGGATATTGTCACATGGTGTAGTGAGCAATTTCGAATTGCAATCTTCTGTCTTCTTCTTAAGATTTGTGAGGTGTTCTTGGGGCAAAGGAACATTTTAATGTATATTGTAATCAATCTCGTTTTAGTGAATATGTATATTGGGATTTGTCCACGTGACAAAGTCACTACATATACTTGTGTTTGATCTGTCTTGGTTCTCGCGTAATCGTGCATTGATTCGTTATCTTCAAGTGGTTGGGTGTCGTATTCCGTGAGTGTTAGAGCTCAAGTTCGTGAGTGAGAAGGCTCTTACAACCATGTCTACGAAAAAGATGAACACATGTATGGTTATCATTACATGGGAGAACTGGACGATCTGGAAGTCAAGATGGAGGATGTCACGCCCCGATTCATAGAGTCATTTATTCACATATTTTATCTCTTGGAATCGATCGTCCTCGCTTGAGCGTGATGCCGTACAAGTCTGGTATTGCACTTGTACAAGGCAAAGATGGTACATAAGCGATAATCTTCAAATAGAAACACATCGCAGCGGCAGAAGCAGACAAATTGAAGTTAATGAGGACATTCTTTCTTATTGAATAGAAGTACATCACTTTTTTATAGCAGCGGAGATAAAAAGATAACTTGAAGTCACACAGAGACATAGAACTTTATTCTCTTTATTGATAATTGAAGAAGAGTACAAGACTTGTATTGAAGTACAATGCTTATAAC
Source organism: Iris pallida (assembly GCA_029216955.1). Taxonomy (NCBI): domain Eukaryota; kingdom Viridiplantae; phylum Streptophyta; class Magnoliopsida; order Asparagales; family Iridaceae; genus Iris; species Iris pallida. The sequence goes on along the minus strand of JANAVB010028196.1, from coordinate 23,102,841 downwards.
ACATTTCACTTTACATTGAAAGCCAACTGAACAATGCTATACAGCTTACATTTGATACTTGGATACATTGGATTTCAACTCGATACACCAACTTGGCTTACAACTCACTGGTACAACTGATTACAATGTTCCATACATTATGCCCTTTATAAATAAAAGACATCATCTTGTACAAGGAGAGCTTCTGTATGCCCAACAAATCTTCGATGCTGCGGAACCAATCAATCCAATCTTCGTGTGTAGAATATCCCAAGCACAAGCACCTGCCCACAAAACGTGGGTCAGCACATCATCTATGTACTGGCAAGCAGAATCCAACCCACTCGCATAAACCAACATTAAAGTGATCATTTAAGCAAGCATTTATTAGAATGATCTTTCTATTTTGGGGCCTAGCATCAGTTTAGAGTTCATGGGCAATAATCATAGTGAAGCATGTAAACATATTTTTAGTAGCAGTCATGTGGACATATCATTTTAGCATTCTTGGTGTTATCATGCAAAGACGTATTCTTGGTGTTATCATGCAAAGGCATCACTGAGGCATATTAGGTGTTATCATGAAAAGGCATCATTGAGGCATCGTTAACATTAACATCTTAAACATGTTATAACAGTTCTCACTTCAAGCATCACTTAGCATGTATGTTGTGTTTGAGCAATGATTATAGCATGGCATCTTTCTAGCATACTGAATTTAACATGTTAAGCAGGATCTCATACTGAAAGGCTACATACAGCATCATTTACTTATTTGGAATGTAAGCATGCAAGTTAAACCAACACATATATTGAATTATCACATTTAAGTAATTTCTTACCGATAGCCGACTCCCTCATACCTGCATCAAATACAGGTTAGCAGATATACTTACTCTGCCTGCATAAGACATTCATTAGCATGCATCCTGACTACATGGTCACTGGTATTTAACCATACGGACGTTGCCATATAGGTCTTCATTGGTAATGCGATGACTCCATAGAAGGTAGCTAGCCCCAAAGGATGTCTCGCAAAACCCGTACCCCTACTGGCACGCCAATGTTTTCTCCTAGGCCGGATCGGTCGCCCTAACGTCCCGGGGTACCGTCCGAGAAAACATATCCCCATCTCTTATGCATAAGTTGTCCTATGACCATGCGAATGCGTGTCCAACTCAATCGTGAACATAAAATGCATGGTAAAATATTGAAGTAAAGACAACAGTGCATCATCATTCATCTCATTCAAGTCATATTCAATGACTTATTCATTTCCAACAATACCATCATTTCATTTGGTGATCTCAACGATCCCAAGCCTCATCAATTCTCATTCATTGCTTCATTGCAACATTTCTCATTATGTTCCTTCTAAGGAGGAACAATAGCATTCATTCATTTCGAAGGGACCTGTAGCATTTCATTCATTTCATTGGAACAATAGCATATTCAATTCTTTTCTCATGTATCATTCATGCAGCATCTTATTATTCAAGTGATTCATTCATTTCATCAATCTTAAGCATCAGGAACATTATTGATTCATTCTCAGGCATCATGTTACATTAGCTGTTCGAGTGTAATTCGTTCAGCAGTTCCAAAGTTCATATGTTATTCATTCAATAATTTCCAGCATATGCATCTCTATCGATTTAGCAACTAAAGCATCGCATCACAATTATTCAACATTCAAGATAAGAGACATTAGGGACATATTCATAGCATCACGTTATTCCATTTATTAAGCATGCAGGAATAAGAAAGAAGGAGGACAGTTCCACTTGCCTGCATAAAAAGGGTCTTCTTATCCTGGTTGCACACATTCCCCCTAAGCGTAGCTCCACTAGCGAGCCACGTTCCAACACTTAGTCCGTCTAGCCAGCTCAGAGAGACTGCATCAGTCTCAACTCTCTCTTGATTCCCAACATAAGTCATGGTCCAACATTCTGATCCCATCCAACAAGCCAACCAAATGCCTCGTGCGGAGCGGGGCATTACATAATATACCACTCAGAAAAAGTTTCGTCCTCGAAACCTAAGGAAACAACTCATCTACTAGATTCACTCAATCACAATGAGTTACTCATGCAGCTTCAATTCAATATTCATTTTAGCCACTTGATCATTTCAAAATAGTTATCCAACTGTATCATTTTAATCCATCAACGATTCATTCCATCTTTCTCTTTTCCAAATACCTGCAACTTCTTATTGATTCACCAACATTTTTCTTGCATTCTATCTTGGTCGCAGCACATCACTTCGTTTGGATCCATACACATATTTCAGGCGTCCCCAAAACATATGCATTTCAGCCAAAGTCCGTGCTAGTGCAATAAATTCTTTCCACAATATTATCTCAGTCGCAACCTATCACTTCGGCTGGATCCATACACATATTTTAGGCGTCCCCAAAACATATGTACTTCAGCCAACTTCCATGATAGCGCGATTCGATCAGCCACGATACAACTCTCTTTCTCAAATCCGACTAAGCATCCTTTCAATTGACTTTATTACTTCATTCACTTTGCCACAATCACTATCTTCCAGGCCACAACACTTTACATCAGGGACAACTTGGTTAAGCTTTCTATCCGGCATAATATTTCTAGCATTCAATCAAGGGTCTAATCTTAGAGCCAATCATATCAAGAGTCCACAACATGCAATCATATTCCTTTCCAAATCCAACAATATTTCTCACCGAGACAATTTATCTTTTCTAATAGATACAATCCGACATCATCAACTATCGATTATCCGAGTCAGGGTATAAATCTATGCAACAGTCAAGGTTAACCCAGCTACCCGACTATAGATACCTATCCAACATTCCCGCCATGAGCAGTCAATTCTATCTCATATAATAATTTACTATTTGATACATACAACTCAAGTCTCATCCCACGATTCCATTTCCCGCTATAGGCCGACACATAATCCTCAAGGGTCAAACATCTCTAAGGTTCACATTGGAGCATATACTTACAACTTATCATTCTTAGGTTATACTCATCACCATCTCTCGTTCAATGCCACAAGGTCATTCTATGGGTCGCCAACGGCCATCTATTATTCGGTCCAGTCTCAATGGTTAGCTATACCGACAGCTATACCTAATCATTCAGGTGACTTTCCTAGAGTGGACGGCTGCTAGGGATCATGCTAGTTTCTTATTCTCATGGCCAATAAGCAACCGACAGTTCTAAGTGTAGTGCCCCGACCCGCAAGATGCCTTATGATGGATGGTTGGTTCGATGAAGCCTTGTTGGACTTGGGATTATGCGAAGGATCGTTTGGAAGACTATGCGATCGTGGCGGGAATCGTCCTATGAATGTGAGTAGTGTTGAACCCTTCAAAGATCCTTTAGCTTCACGCTTAAAATAAGGATGAGTATGCTATGTTTCTAGTTGAGTTTGTTCAATAACGCCTTGCATGGAATTTGGAAAGATAATGAAAGATAATAATCACATTAACGTAAACTGTTGTGGCTAAGTGAATTGTATGCTTGTACGCTGTTGCGATGAATTACATGACAGGTGAAGGCAAAGTCCCAAATACTTGGGCAGTGAGTATATCGAGCTTTGGCTCAATGAATAGATGGCAAAACAGATGTTAAGACCCAAGAACTGGGCAGTGAGTATGCTTGAATTATGTCCGAATGAATGTATGCTAAACAGGTGCTAAGTCCCAGGAACTGGGCGGTAAGTACATTGAGTTGGTTGGAAAGAGGTATGATATCAAAGATGTGGCAAAGAGATTAGAAAACAACATTCTATTATCCTGTGCCGATGTAGAATGTTGGTTTCACTAAGACCCTGGATGGGCAGATGATAATGTGAGCATTGGCTCAAGGCAAGATGGCTAGATGGCAAGATGGATGAGAATGATGGTTTTGCTTAGTTTTCCTTATCATGCATTATATGTTTTCTTCTTAGATAAGTTGCATATAGTTGCATGGTCATGGACAACTTGTCGACAAGGTGGTTTCTCGAACGGTATTCCTGGGCCATGGAACCCGGTTCGTCCTAGGGGAAACCAATGCCGAAGTAGTGGCAGTGCTGAAGTAGTAGCACGGTATACAGGACTTGCAGTGGGGCTAGCTACCTGCACTGGCAAGGGCGCTGTATACCTGTAAGACGGTCCAGGATGGCGTGTCGCCAGTGACCTTCATATAGATAGGTCAGGTGCTAATGATGTCTTATGCAGGCAGAGTAAGTTATTACTCAAATACAGGGAAGGATATCGGCTGTTGGTAAGAATCACCCGAACGGTGATATTCATATTGAATCATGATATTGTTTCTAACAATGTCTTGTGCAGGCAGAGTAAGTATTATAATTGTACAGGGATGGCTACACGACCGTGGGTAAGAATCACCAAAGGGTGATAACTGCATGCTTTAAATTATGTTGGCTATGAGATTTGCATGCTTTACTTCTTGACGGCTATAACATGAAATTGACCCTAAGGCAACGAGAAAGACCATTGATAATAATGTTCTGTAACATGATTACTTAGTGCTGTCTTCTTAGGTGAGTTGGGCCAGCACCGCTCGCCAGTACATTGATGATGTACTGACCCACGTTGTGGGCAATATTACAGGTGTTTGCTTGGGGGAAATCCTGTGAATCAGTGCTTGGCATCGATGAATCGGATGGGTGTACAGAAGCTCTTCTTTCAAGACGATGTCTTCTGCTATACGGGACATAATGTATGGAACAGTGGAACTCAGATGTACCAGTGAGATTGTAGCCAGATTGGCAAGTCATTGTAAAGAAGTCGTTATATTCATTTGTAGCCTAAAGGGCAAGTGTATACATTCAGTTGGCTACTCAAGAGTCTTGTATTCAGTTGTAAACTCTGTATTCCGCTGCAAGTCTTGTAATCCATTTTGAATATCAATAAAGAGATATATTTCTATATAAATTGTGTGACTTCAATTTATCTGCTTGGTTCCGCTGTATTGTCGATGTTTTCTGAGAATTACCAGGAACTGTAATGGTTTTGCCTTGTACAAGTGCAATCTAGACTTGTACGGCATCACGCCCAGTGGCTAGTTTTCGATCCTCCGGGATCGGGGCGTGACATAATGGTATCAGAGCACGGCTTTACGTCCTTGGATTCCTATTCGATTTGTTTCGAATCAATGTTGCTACTAAGATGATTCTAAGCTGCTTCCGCGATGATTCAAAGATTGCTTCCGCGATTATTCAAAGTTGCTTCCGCGGTGAATCAAAGTTGCTTCCGCGAATACTCAAAGTTGCTTCCGCGATGAAATCAAAGTTGCCTCTATGATGATTCATAGTGCTTCTGCGATTGTTCTGTGTTGCTTCCAAACTATTCTATGTTGTTCTCTTGACTGAAAGTCCGTTGATCATTCTAACCTCTCACTGGGTGTTCCATACAATAAGTCTAAATATGTGGGCTGTGATATGTGTGCTTTGTTGAATTTCTAAAAGATACCAAAAAGAATAACAATGATGCGATGCGTAAGTTTGTGATGTATGCTGGATGTCTTATGTGTGGGATTCTTTGAATCGATTGTTATGCAGCAATCGACAGTGGGTGATGGCATGGTATGTTGGAACAGAATGTGCATGAATTTCAGTGAATGGAAATCGACCGAATTTTGAGTCGGTATTTGTGGTCAGCATAACCACTGCAGGATGGATAGTCCACGTTGGATGTCGGTTTGATGCGAAGGAATATTGTGTTTGAAATGGCTTGAGCTCTGGATGGTATATTACATATACCCTTGTCGTGATAAGATGTCCCTTGACCCTTGATGTGTATATGATTTTGTGACTTTACCTATAAGGTAGTGGATGGTATCGAATCGTAACTGAGCTTACGATTGATACATGTTGGCTAGGCGTGTTCCTTGATTGTTAAGTTGGATGACCCGTTGTGAGATTTTGATGTGTTCAGATGAACCATCGCTAGACCTTGTCGGTTAGCATTAAGTTGGGTAATAAGAGAATTGAGAATATGAAATGATGCCTTGGTCGGGAAAGAAAAGAATTTCAGATTCAGGCGAGTACTTGAATCAGTTGGGTAGAAGGATTGTAGGCTTGGTAATGATAGTGTGGTGTTGCTATCGAAAGATTTTGCGAGAACAACTATGGACCGAATATTGAACAATGTTGGAATTGAGTTAAAGAAATTGCATGTTGGATATCGATAGAACTGATGGTAATGTTAGACGCTTATCAGGATGCTGCGAATGATTTAGACGATACAGAGAGAGTTGCATCAACGACCAAAAAGATTGAGAATGGGATTGAGGAATAGATGATCTTAGCACGATGTGCAGTTGGGTTTGAGAGAAATTGATGTCCCGAATTAACATGTTATGACCCTTGAATATTTTGAGGCACAGAGAATGAGTACTTGTCCCTTGATGTACGAAAGAGTAGATGTTCCTTACGAGAGTCGAATGGCTGGAATACAAATAAGTATCGAGGTGCAGCGATATGTAATAGACCCTGTCAATAGATGATGTTGTCGCATGGATAACAAGTTGGGTGGAATATAGAATTGTTGGATTATGACTTAGCCGATGAGTTATGTTATGTCCACTAAGATGACCGATATATGATGCGAGATGATTGGTGCTATAGAGATTGGATTGGTGCATGAATAGTAAATCTTCTTATGGAATCAGAAGGAAACGATACAAAACTAATATTGATGGTTAACGTGAATTGCTAAGAGATGACCGTGTTGGTGTTAGAAAATTTATAAATGATGCCTCGGAAGAAATATGATTATAGTTGCCTGATTTTTTGTTGGTTAAAAGAGTACGGACCGTATCGATGATCTAAGAATGTGGGAAACGAATATGTCGCGAAGAGACCGTAGGAAAGAGATCATAAGTGATAAAGTATTGAGATAACAATGTCGGATGATGATTCAGAATAGTTGACCCGATTGAATAGACATATGAGTACGATATGAGGATGCAAGTCAGATTGAACAAGTGATGCTATATCTATGCAAATGGAAATTGAAAGTTGGACATTCGATTGAGGAGTTTTATATGATAGCTTCGAGATTGACCCATAGAATTGTGGGATAGAATTGTTGGATAGATTGTCGAATAGATTTTGTCGGTTGCGGGTAAGTCTAGAACGTGACTTCGTGGGTATGACTCGAGTATGAGTACGGGTAGAAAGACTTGATCCTAGATTGTTGGCTAGTTGCCTAGATTGTCGGTTGGTTGCCTAGATTGTTGGCTGGTTGCCTAGAGTGTCGGTTTGTTGCCTAGATTGTTGGTTGCTTGCTTAAGTCTCAGATTGGTTGGCTATGTTCTTCAGTTGTCCGTGTTGGGTATAAGTTCATAAGATTGGGGTGGCGTCCCATGTCCCTAAGTTGGTCAGACCATAGAGTTGCCCTATGTTGAGAATTGGTTGCCTCTAAGATAAGAGATAAGTATGTCCCTGATAGCTACTCATCTCATATGGGTTAGCTGAATGTCTGGTTTAGCTTAGATTAGCTGACCGTAGAGACTTGATTGTATGCTAAGTTGACTATTGGAAAACCGTAGGATGTCCCTATTGGTGTTGCATGAGTATAGTTGGAATGGATAAAATGTGTTGGAAGGTAGGCTTTGGAATTGAATAGATATTTAGGAAATTTTGATGTTATAATGTTGGATGGAATGACGGATCATGTTGGTTTCGGAAATTGAGTTGCCTTGGTTGAAATGTTGGGAATTGTTAGAACTGATTGGATTGGTTGATTGATATTGAGCTACGAAAATTGTTGGTAGTGCTTTGAGATAGTTGGAATAATTTCATTGACTGGATCAAGATTGAGGATAAGTGTAATGACGGAATTGGATAGTGCATGTAGCCGAGATCGGCGAATGTGAATATGAATGACCCTCAGAATTAATGTTGCTGGAATATGATAGTTGCCTATACGAGAGGATAAATATGTTGGCTTGATCAATAAGAGAAAATGTTGGAGGACAGCAAGAAATGTTGCTAGAGAGAAATTGTGGTACAATTTGAAGGATGGTACGATTTGAAAGATGGATCATGATTGGGAAATTTACAAGTTGTAAACAATGTGTATGGATGCGAACGATGATGAGTACAAGATTTGACCGATGAGAATCGGGGTATCGAAATAAAAATATTGCTATGGGATTTATCAACTTTGGTGGAATGGATGACAATGAACTTGAAAGGAATACTTGATAGATCTAAGTTTGAATATTTTGAAATGTTGGATCGGTTGAGGAAAATTTATCGAATTGGGATTGGCGACATCTATCGTCTTAGTAATTGGTTAGAATATTGAATAAACAAAGTGGGATTATACGAGATGCTCAAAAAGAATTACTGATGTTTGAAAAGGAAGGTACACCGTAGCTCGTTCGTTTTCTCTATCACTGAACTTGGCTGAAGTGCATGTATTTCGGGGACGCCTAAAATATGTGTATGATTCCGACTAAGTGGTATGCTGAATTCAAACGAAGCCACGGGGAGGATTATTATGTGCTAAGGATTTGCACGAGTGTCGGAGGAAAGATCAAAGATGGTAAACTATGTTGAATTAATTGGGATGCTGTAACGGGATGGCACATTACTTGAAATTAATCGAGAGATTGCAGAAGAATATTAAATGGTGCAAGTTGATTGTTGAGAAGTTTCATGAAAAGCTTGGTTGAAGTTTTGGGGATGAGTTTTGTTTTAAGTTTCGAGGACGAAACTTTTTCTGGGTGGTATATATTGTAGTGCCCCGACCCGCAAGATGCCTTATGATGGATGGTTGGTTCGATGAAGCCTTGTTGGACTTGGGATTATGCGAATGATCGCTTGGAAGACTATGCGATCGTGGCGGGAATCGTCCTATGAATGTGAGTAGTGTTGAACCCTTCAAAGATCCTTTAGCTTCACGCTTAAAATAAGGATGAGTATGCTATGTTTCTAGTTGAGTTTGTTCAATAACGCCTTGCATGGAATTTGGAAAGATAATGAAAGATAATAATCACATTAACGTAAACTGTTGTGGCTAAGTGAATTGTATGCTTGTACGCTGTTGCGATGAATTACATGACAGGTGAAGGCAAAGTCCCAAATACTTGGGCAGTGAGTATATCGAGCTTTGGCTCAATGAATAGATGGCAAAACAGATGTTAAGACCCAAGAACTGGGCAGTGAGTATGCTTGAATTATGTCCGAATGAATGTATGCTAAACAGGTGCTAAGTCCCAGGAACTGGGCGGTAAGTACATTGAGTTGGTTGGAAAGAGGTATGATATCAAAGATGTGGCAAAGAGATTAGAAAACAACATTCTATTATCCTGTGCCGATGTAGAATGTTGGTTTCACTAAGACCCTGGATGGGCAGATGATAATGTGAGCATTGGCTCAAGGCAAGATGGCTAGATGGCAAGATGGATGAGAATGATGGTTTTGCTTAGTTTTCCTTATCATGCATTATATGTTTTCTTCTTAGATAAGTTGCATATAGTTGCATGGTCATGGACAACTTGTCGACAAGGTGGTTTCTCGAACGGTATTCCTGGGCCATGGAACCCGGTTCGTCCTAGGGGAAACCAATGCCGAAGTAGTGGCAGTGCTGAAGTAGTAGCACGGTATACAGGACTTGCAGTGGGGCTAGCTACCTGCACTGGCAAGGGCGCTGTATACCTGTAAGACGGTCCAGGATGGCGTGTCGCCAGTGACCTTCATATAGATAGGTCAGGTGCTAATGATGTCTTATGCAGGCAGAGTAAGTTATTACTCAAATACAGGGAAGGATATCGGCTGTTGGTAAGAATCACCCGAACGGTGATATTCATATTGAATCATGATATTGTTCCTAACAATGTCTTGTGCAGGCAGAGTAAGTATTATAATTGTACAGGGATGGCTACACGACCGTGGGTAAGAATCACCAAAGGGTGATAACTGCATGCTTTAAATTATGTTGGCTATGAGATTTGCATGCTTTACTTCTTGACGGCTATAACATGAAATTGACCCTAAGGCAACGAGAAAGACCATTGATAATAATGTTCTGTAACATGATTACTTAGTGCTGTCTTCTTAGGTGAGTTGGGCCAGCACCGCTCGCCAGTACATTGATGATGTACTGACCCACGTTGTGGGCAATATTACAGGTGTTTGCTTGGGGGAAATCCTGTGAATCAGTGCTTGGCATCGATGAATCGGATGGGTGTGCAGAAGCTCTTCTTTCAAGACGATGTCTTCTGCTATACGGGACATAATGTATGGAACAGTGGAACTCAGATGTACCAGTGAGATTGTAGCCAGATTGGCAAGTCATTGTAAAGAAGTCGTTATATTCATTTGTAGCCTAAAGGGCAAGTGTATACATTCAGTTGGCTACTCAAGAGTCTTGTATTCAGTTGTAAACTCTGTATTCCGCTGCAAGTCTTGTAATCCATTTTGAATATCAATAAAGAGATACATTTCTATATAAATTGTGTGACTTCAATTTATCTGCTTGGTTCCGCTGCATTGTCGATGTTTTCTGAGAATTACCAGGAACTGTAATGGTTTTGCCTTGTACAAGTGCAATCTAGACTTGTACGGCATCACGCCCAGTGGCTAGTTTTCGATCCTCCGGGATCGGGGCGTGACACTAAGGAACTCTACCCAAACCTATGGGTATCAACTAAGTCTGAATAATGAATCGCCAATTGGGCTAAGCCAGCAATTGGTAATTCATCAACTGGTCGCTAGGGTCAAGTCTATCTATCCAGGGTCTTCCTCAAGGAAATAATTCCCACAGAGGCTCATTCTAGACTTACCCAACGATCGACTAAGATCGATCTATCAACATTATGGTCAATTCCCAACCCGACATATGATTCTCATCGTTCTAATAATCCATCAAGTAAATTCCAATAATTTAATTTCTATTCCAATTCCTTTGTACTCATACGAACCCATAAACCAAGGTTAACTATTCAAGGGTCATCGATTCCGATAGTCTCATCATAACTACGGAATCATACTATTCGATCCGTATGACAGAGTCACACCACCAAGTCATAAGCCAACAATCTATCTCCCAACCAACAGTCACATATATCGACATTATCCAACACGTTTGAAATTTCTCGTTCCCATTCGTTTCTCAATCATCAAACTCTCTTACGGACATTCTTAAATTTCGTTCCTTTTCCAGCCGTCAAAATCTTATACGGACATTCTTAAAATTCTCTACCTCAAGGGTCGAGTAGTTCATTCCATTCAACCCGACAAGTCATGTATCAATTAACCATTCTCTATGCAACACAATTATTCAGGGTTGTTACTTTTCTAGTACAATTCAATTCCTCAGCATTCATGCACAGGTGCAATGGGTTAACATCTATTACACCTTAGGGTCAAGGCACAGATTTCTAATATTCCCTTGATTCTACGACAATATTTTTAAAACTTTCAGCTTAGCAACCAACATTTGTATTAGCCACATATAATTTGCATCCAACCATTCAAAATCAACATTCAAATATTTTAAGCCACAATATTCTCTAGCCAATTCCATTTACTCATAGCATACTAACGGTCTTACTAGTCTGAGTCAGCATTCGACTAAACAATTTCTAACCATGCCACCGATTACAATTTTCGACAATCTCGCTATCCAACATAACATCACCGTCAAGGAACACTCGAGTCATCTAGCCACAATACATGACTCCCAGCTAAATCTCGGCACTACCCAGTACTCGCAGATAGTCTCATTGCTATCCTATGGAAAGGGTCAACATACATCTCGTTCTGAGGTGGTAGAGGCAATATACCACTCAGAAACGAAGCCATCCTTAAACAATACCAACTCAATTCTATTCCAGACATTCGTGATCTATGATGATCACAACACTTAGCCAACATCTCGGGGTCTCAATAATATAAGCCACATTCTTAGGGTCTCGAAAGTGTAGCGCCCCGCTTTCGATAGGCGACGGAACTTCATAATATGCTAGCGCCGAGTCAGATCGGCCGGGAACTTAGATGGCCATCTGACTCGATCGCTAAGCTTGGTAAACGTTAACGTCTTGCGGCATCGATTCAAATCGATTTGGACGAAAGTTACGAGAATCGATCCAACTAATGGAACGACTTCTGTTGGAATAAGTCCTAGATGCAGCGGGCTGCGTCTCGGCGAGTGAGCTCTCTATAAGAGTTCCTTCGACGGGACCGGACAGCTGTATGGTTTTCTTGGAGCTTTGCCGCTGGGCTTGATTGAAGTGCTTTCACGTCGTTTTCATGGATGCAATTACAAATTTCGATGCAAGGGGAAAAAAAGAAAATCTAACAAAGTGTTGATGCATTGCAGGAGCTCGCGTAACTAAGGATTGACGTTGCGTAGCGCTTCGACGACCTGCACAAAGCAAAGTGATCGGTGGGTGATCCGGCCCCTTCTTTTCTACTCTGTCCCGCAAACTTATTCCTTGCTTCGAATTCATTCAAATCGAACGATGCCAAGTTAATTGCATGCCAATCCACTAAGTCCAAGAACTCGGAAAAACATATCGATTTAGAGAAATTTACTCTGAAAATACAAGTCTATCACATAAAACAGAAAGTTTAAGGTTCTAGTAAAAAGATAGACTATTTTACGTGCTGCAAAATATTATGAAACGTCGATCGTGGGTTATGATGCCTCGGACAATTTGGTGCCTACGGGACGCTAAATCGGAGTTTGGCTTGGGGAAAATAAAACGTTGCATGAGTTGGGAGAAATGATAATGTCGTTCAATACTGTCCGCGCTATACAAAACTGGTTGCATATATAAACTGTTCACGCATTGGCATGGTCATGGACAGCTTGTGCACAAGTTGATATTTTCTTCGAATCGATATCCGGGGCATCAGAATCGACTCGACCTAGGGGGAATGAATAATCGTGCTTCGGCACTGATGCATTGCGGGACCGTCAGTCAGGCTTGCAACCTAGACTGAGCGGGCCGAAATGCCGTTGAGATAGTCCCACGTGATGTGTAACATCAATGACCGCATATAAGATAGTAGCATGCTCACCTATTGTCTTATGCAGGTGTGAATATTATCTCTGTTTTATGCAGGGACGAGCACGGCCGTGGTAAGAAATATGATATAAACTGCTATGGTTCACTGTATGCTTTATTACGCAAAGATGGCTATCGAATATGAACTGAATTCATTTAGTTCTAATAGAAAGACAACTCTAAAGCATGCCTACCCTAACAATCAGAGTCGGTTTAGACGAGTGGGTTCGTCTCGTCCACTTAGCAAGTGTGCTAATCCCATTCTCCTAATTTCCCCAGGTGCGACGGGCGCGCTCAACTAAACTGGAGCTGAAGTACGGAGAGGCGTTTTGAAGCTCTTCCTATGCTGAAGTATTTGAAGCCAATTCAAGTCGACGGCTTTGTATAAAGGGGCAAATGTATGGGACGGCAAGCGTTAGTTCAGGCAACTTGTCGAATGTATTTTCTTATGTTTTCAATCAATGTAGCCGCAACGGCATCCAATGTAAATTACGACTTGCACTTCGTTGCAAGCTATGAATGAAAAGCATTTCTATCTTCCTATACTGCGTCTTATATTCTGATGTGATTTATGAAGTTTCGACTTGGCGTATTTATATCAAAATCAAAAGATAACCATTTGAGAACTTGTCATCTTGCCTTGCACGAGGGCAACTCCAGGCTCGTGCGGCATCACGCCTTAGCGAGGACGATCGAATCGGCAAAGTAACACCGGGGACGAACGGTTTGTCGACTCGGGGCGTGACAAATTGGTATCAGAGCACAGTTATGTTTCCTCGGATTTTCGAAAGATGTTTCATTATTGGAATGTCCGTTGCGATGGCTCGATTGAATGCTTGTCGACATGTTGCATGAAATAAAAGTTCCATACAGGTAAGCCCGTAGATATTTTTGAAAAATACTAACGGGTTTACTCTGTTTTGTAGGAATGACTAAGAAAAGGAACAATCCCGCCCCAACCCAAACTGTAGATAGTACGTCGAGCACAAAAAGTTCTGAGCCTAGCGAGACGACTATGCAGAAGATGCTACAGTTGATGGAACTGCAGCAGCAGCAGCTGCAGACACAATTCAAAGCCCAATTCGAGGCGCAACAAAAATAGATGAATGCCCTGACTCAGATAGTGAGCAGAATGGCGGGCAATACCAAGACGACGGACGAAGAGACCGAGAAAAAGCAAGACGACCAAGAAGAAAACGAGGAAGAAGAGACTCAACCGCAAATGATAGATTCTTCTTCCTTGTTCAAGGCAAAGGAGTTCCGCAAGATGAATCCACCGAAGTTCAACGGCCGAACGGAGCCTGATGTGATCGTGGGATGGCTCGCGAAGATGGAAGACCTGTTTAATCTGCTTAGCATCGAAGGGTCCCAGCGGGTAACTTGTGCGGCGTTACAGCTGCAACTGAGGGCGTACGACTGGTGGGCCGCTAAAAAGCAGGAAATCTATGAAGCCGATACGGATGCCACGATTTCCTGAAAAATATTCAAGCAAGCCTTCCTCGAACAGTACGTTCCTCGCGCTGTCCGTCAACAAAAAGAAGACGAGTTCATGACGCTGCGACAGGGAAATATGTCTGTCGACGATTATGATTCGAGCTTCTCAAAGCTGGCAAAGTTTGCCGGCGCCTTTCTGCCCAACAAGGAGGCCTGGTGTGAACGCTTCCAACAAGGCCTAAATGACGAACTGCGGAGGGACGTCATGAATCAAAGATGCCGAACATACCGTGAATCCTATAATGCCGCTCTTGATAGTAAGCGCATCTTTGGCCGTATGTCGAGTAGAGGCATCCGTAACCACTTCAACAAGCGTCCTAACGACGCCGGCGCCCGGGGATCGGGAATAACAAAGCGTCCGAACAGATTCGATGATCGAGGCCATGGCAGTCAACACTGCACCAGGTACGGTAGGCGTGGGCACCGAACCGTCGACTGCGTCACGAGATCTTGCTACAAGTGTGGCGAGGTAGGCCATATAGTTACATATTGCCCGCACAAAGGTCCGAATCAACACAACCCACCGAGGAACGTCCCGAATCCGCATAAAGCGCCGATACTACAAGGCGCAAATGCGGTACCCGTCAACCAGCAGAACCAACAACACGGAGCTCAAGGCCGAGTTTATGCTTTAACTCGGGACGAGGCGTTCGCGTCCGATACTGTTGTAACAGGTATCTTACTCTACAAAAGTATACCTGCTCGAGTCCTATTCGATTCGGGTGCGACGCATAGCTTTATATCTGCTGATTTTGCGAAAGAAAATAAAATAACCATGCAATCACTAGATATAAATATTAGCGTTAGCACTACGTCGGGAGTCGATATGCCTGCAAACTTTATTTGTAGGGATGGCCACATTTGTATCGGAGGAAGATATCTATCCTTGGATGCCGTCGTACTAGACATCAAAGATTATGACATCATCCTGGGCATGGATTGGTTAGGCGCTTGTCGTGCAACAATCGAGTGCACGGAGAAGAGAGTGGTGTTTCGTCTTCCTAGCGAGACAGAGTTCTCATATTCGTGCGGTACGGTCTCGAAGACGACAATGATGGTGTCGGCAATCTCGGCGAGGCGTATGCTGCGTTCCGGCTGCACGGGATACTTGGCATCAGTCCGAGACACGCGAAAGGATAATACAAACACAATGCAGACTGACGTTGTGGCAGATTTTCTCGACGTTTTTCCTGACGAGATGCCAGGGATGCCGCCGGATCGAGAAATTGAATTCAGCATCGACACCTTTCCGGATACACGGCCGATATCAAAGGCGCCTTACCGAATGGCTCCAGCAGAACTGAAGGAGCTGAAGGTGCAATTACAAGAGTTGCTAGACCGCAGATTTATTTGTCCTAGCATCTCTCCGTGGGGAGCTCCCGTACTGTTCGTGAAGAAGAAGGATGGGTCGTTGCGGCTATGCATCGACTATCGGGAACTCAACAAGGCGACCGTGCGAAACAAGTATCCTTTGCCGCGAATCGACGACTTGTTTGACGAACTGCAAGGCGCGGCAATATTTTTAAAATCGATCTTCGTTCAGGCTATCATCAATTGAAGATCAAGTCCGACGACATATCGAAGTCTGCCTTCCGCACTCGATATGGTCATTACGAATTCCTCGTCATGCCATTCGGTTTGACGAATGCCCCAGCCGCATTCATGGATCTGATGAACCGAGTCTTCCGACCTCAAATAGATAAATTTATAGTCGTATTCATCGACGATATCCTTGTCTACTCAAGGAATCGTGAAGAACATGCGGAACATTTAAAGACGGTACTGCAGATTCTGTGTGAAAACAAATTGTACGCCAAGCAGAGTAAGTGCGAGTTCTGGATGAGTAGCGTGACATTCCTCGGGCACGTAATCTCTACCGAAGGTGTCGCGGTGGACCCAAAGAAGATTGATGCGGTGGTGGATTGGAAACGACCTGCCTCGGCTAGCGACATTCGAAGTTTCCTAGGCTTAGCGGGCTACTATCGTAGATTCGTGCGAAGCTTCTCAAAACTGGCGTCGCCTCTGACTCGCCTCACCCAGAAGGGAGTAGTATTTGAATGGAGCGACGACTGTGAATCCAGCTTCCAAGAGTTGAAGCAACGGCTCGTCTCAGCTCCAATCCTTGCACTTCCAGACGGTCCAGAAGGCTTTCAGATATTCAGCGACGCATCGGGAACTGGCCTTGGGTGCGTACTCATGCAGAGAGACAAAGTCATCTCCTACGCTTCACGACAGTTGAAGCAGCATGAGAAAAACTACCCGACACACGACCTAGAATTGGCGGCGATCGTCTTTGCATTGAAGTTATGGCGGCACTACCTCTATGGTGTGGCATACAGAATCTACACAGATCACAAAAGCATGAAGTACTTATTTACACAACGGGAACTCAACCTACGACAGCGACGTTGGCTCGAACTCATAAAAGATTACGAGCTAACGATCGAGTATACACCGGACAAGAGAAACGTGGTGGCCGACGCACTCAGCAGAATATTTATGGGAACTCTGGCCATAAACAAGGAGATAAAGCGAGACCTTGAAGCGATGGGTATCGAACTCGGAATTGAGTATCGACACTTGTACCTAGCTCAACTGAAGTTAGGATCGAGTCTGCTTAGCAAGATAAAGACCGCACAGGGGGACGACTTATTCCTGAAGAAAATGCGCGAGCTGATTTCAACGGGAAGGGCAACTGACTTTGCGGAAGACGGAGACGGGACGATGCGACTAAAGGGAAGGCTCTGCATTCCTGAAACTGCCGAACTCAGAAAAGAAATTCTGACGGAGGCGCACTATGCGAAGTACTCGTTACATCCTGGAATCACCAAGATGTACAAGGACTTGCGCACAAACTTTTGGTGGCACGGCATGAAGAAAGACGTGGCTACGTTCGTATCGCAATGCATGGCGTGTCAGCAGGTGAAGGCGGAACACCAACGGCCAGGCGGTGAGCTGCAGAACATCCCCATTCCCGAGTGGAAGTGGGACAATATCTCGATGGATTTCATTATGGGATTTCCGAAGACGTCGCGGGGGAATGACGCAATTTGGGTCATTGTTGATAGATTGACCAAGTCGGCTCACTTCATCGCAATTAAAGTAGGATGGAGCGTCGATCGGTTAGCACAAATCTACGTCGATGAGATTGTTCGACTGCACGGGGTACCGGCCTCTATAATTTCGGACAGAGACGGGCGATTCCTATCGCGTTTCTGGACGAGCCTCCAAGCGGCGATGGGGACCAAACTGAACTTTAGTTCGGCATACCATCCCCAAACAGACGGTCAGACAGAGAGGGTAAATCAGATCCTAGAAGACATGCTGCGTCTGTGTGCGATCGACCTAAAGACTAGTTGGGATACGTATTTGCCGCTTGCGGAGTTTGCGTATAACAACAGTTATCAGTCGAGCATTCAGATGGCTCCATACGAAGCGCTCTATGGGAGAAAGTGCCGTTCGCCGATATGCTGGGATGAAGTCGGAGAGCGACAAGTGCTTGGACCGGAACTGGTGGAGCAGGCCGTCGAAAAGGTCCGCTTGATTCGAGATAGACTCCGCATCGCGCAAAGTCGACAAAAGAGCTACGCAGATCTTCGTCGACGTCTGCTAGAGTTCTTGGCCGGGGACCATGTGTTTATAAAAGTAACACCCATGCGCGGTGTGATGCGGTTCGATGTTAAAGGCAAGTTGAGCCCGAGATTTGTAGGCCCCTTCGAGATCATTGAGCGAGTTGCGACGGTTGCTTATCGGATCGCACTACCTCCTGCCTTAGCTGATGTGCACGATGTTTTTCACGTTTCACAACTTCGAAAATACGTGCACGATCCAAGTCATGTGGTTAGCTTCGATCAGTTGGAGCTACGTACTGACTTATCTTACTCGGAGGAGCCTATTCAAATTTTGGACCGCAAGGAAAAGGTGCTGCGAAATCGGTCGATGTCCTTGGTCCGCGTGCTTTGGCGGAACCATTCAGTCGAGGAGTCGACGTGGGAGATGGAGGCGGAGATGAAAGAGAAGTACCCCGCATTGTTTGTCTAAATTAAGGTCAGACCCTTGTTCTTAAGTTTCGGGACGAAACTTTTTCTTAGTGGTATATTATGTAGCGCCCCGCTTTCGATAGGCGACGGAACTTCATAATATGCTAGCGCCGAGTCAGATCGGCCAGGAACTTAGATGGTCATCTGACTCGATCGCTAAGCTTGGTAAACGTTAACGCCTTGTGGCATCGATTCAAATCGATTTGGACGGAAGTTACGAGAATCGATCCAACTAATG
Organism: Iris pallida; assembly: GCA_029216955.1. Taxonomy (NCBI): domain Eukaryota; kingdom Viridiplantae; phylum Streptophyta; class Magnoliopsida; order Asparagales; family Iridaceae; genus Iris; species Iris pallida. The sequence continues at coordinate 23,084,062 of JANAVB010028196.1, read as the reverse complement.
GAACGACTTCTGTTGGAATAAGTCCTAGATGCAGCGGGCTGCATCTCGGCGAGTGAGCTCTCTATAAGAGTCCCTTCGACGGGACCGGACCGTTGTATGGTTTTCTTGGAGCTTTGCCGCTGGGCTTGATTGAAGTACTTTCGCGTCGTTTTCATGGATGCAATTACAAATTTCGATGCAAGGGAAAAAGAAAAAAAATCTAACAAAGTGTTGATGCATTGCAGGAGCTCGCGTAACTAAGGATTGACGTTGCGTAGCGCTTCGACGACCTGCACAAAGCAAAGTGATCGGTGGATGATCCGGCCCCTTCTTTTCTACTCTGTCCCGCAAACTTATTCCTTGCTTCGAATTCATTCAAATCGAACGATGCCAAGTTAATTGCATGCCAATCCACTAAGTCTAATAACTCGGGAAAATATATCGATTTAGAGAAATTCACTCTGAAAATACAAGTCTATCACATAAACCAGAAAGTTTAAGGTTCTAGTAAAAAGATAGACTATTTTACGTACTGCAAAATATTATGAAACGTCGATCGTGGGTTATGATGCCTCGGACAATTTGGTGCCTACGGGACGCTAAATCGGAGTACGGCTTGGGGAAAATAAAACGTTGCATGAGTTGGGAGAAATGATAATGTCGTTCAATACTGTCCGCGCTATACAAAACTGGTTGCATATATAAACTGTTCATGCATTGGCATGGTCATGGACAGCTTGGGCACAAGTTGATATTTTCCTCGAATCGATATCCGGGACATCGGAATCGACTCGACCTAGGGGGAATGAATAATCGTGCTTCGGTACTGATGCATTACGGGACCGTCAGTCAGGCTTGCAACCTAGACTGAGCGGGCCGAAATGCCGTTGAGATAGTCCCACGTGATGTGTAACATCAATGACCGCATATAAGATAGTAGCATGCTCACCTATTGTCTTATGCAGGTGTGAATATTATCTCTGTTTTATGCAGGGACGAGCACGACCGTGGTAAGAAATATGATATAAACTGCTATGGTTCACTGTATGCTTTATTACGCAAAGATGGCTATCGAATATGAACTGAATTCATTTAGTTCTAATAGAAAGACAACTCTAAAGCATGCCTACCCTAACAATCAGAGTCGGTTTAGACGAGTGGGTTCGTCTCGTCCACTTAGCAAGTGTGCTAATCCCATTCTCCCAATTTCCCCAGGTGCGACGGGCGCGCTCAACTAAACTGGAGCTGAAGTACGGAGAGGCGTTTTGAAGCTCTTCCTATGCCGAAGTATTTTGAAGCCAATTCAAGTCGACGACTTTGTATAAAGGGGCGAATGTATGGGACGGCAAGCGTTAGTTCAGGCAACTTGTCGAATGTATTTCCTTATATTTTCCATCAATGTAGCCGCAACGACATCCAATGTAAATTACGACTTGCACTTCGTTGCAAGCTATGAATGAAAAACATTTCTATCTTCCTATACTGCGTCTTATATTCTGATGTGATTTGTGAAGTTTCGACTTGGCGTATTTATATCAAAATTAAAAGATAACCATTTGAGAACTTGTCATCTTGCCTTGCACGAGCGCAACTCCAGGCTCGGGCGGCATCACGCCTTAGCGAGGACGATCGAATCGGCAAAGTAACACCGGGGACGAACGGTTTGTCGACTCGGGGCGTGACAGAAAGCACTTAGAAACACACATGAGTCAATTCACCAGTTCTGTCAAACTCATCCATCAATTATTTCATTCACAATTCTTTTCCAACATCACATGCAATTCTCATCTTGTTACAGCATACATAGCCACTTTCCTTATTTCCATAATTTCTAAACAGCATTCATAACATAGCATACTATGACATCGAGTCATTGTTGGGTTATTTGTGTCCAAACCAACAACAATCATTCATTCAGGGGCATCACAATGTATATAGACTTATTGTATGGAACATCCAGTGAGCAGCCAAGAGGGTCAATAAACTTTCAGATACGAACAACGTAGGGTGATGGTAGAACAACGACAGCATAATCGCGGAAGCAATCTTTGATTTAATCTCGGAAGCAACGTTGAGTGATCGCGGAAGCAACTTTGGTTAATCGTCGATGCAACTTTGATTTGAAATGAATCAAAGAAGAGACCAAGGACGTAAAGCCGTGCTCTGATACCAATTTGTCATGCCCCGATTCATAGAGTCATTTATTCACATATTTTATCTCTTGGAATCGATCGTCCTCGCTTGGGCGTGATGCCGTACAAGTCTGGTATTGCACTTGCACAAGGCAAAGATGGTACATAAGCGATAATCTTCAAATAGAAACACATTGCAGTGGCAGAAGCAGACAAATTGAAGTTAATGAGGACAGTCTTTCTTATTGAATAGAAGTACATCACTTTTTTATAGCAGCGGAGATAAAAAGATAACTTGAAGTCACACAGAGACATAGAACTTTATTCTCTTTATTGATAATTGAAGAAGAGTACAAGACTTGTATTGAAGTACAATACTTATAACACATTTCACTTTACATTGAAAGCCAACTGAACAATGCTATACAGCTTACATTTGATACTTGGATACATTGGATTTCAACTCGATACACCAACATGGCTTACAACTCACTGGTACAACTGATTACAATGTTCCATACATTATGCCTTTTATAAACAGAAGACATCATCTTGTACAAGGAGAGCTTCTGTATGCCCAACAAATCTTCGATGCTGCGGAACCAATCAAGCCAATCTTCGTGTGTAGAATATCCCAAGCACAAGCACCTGCCCACAAAACGTGGGTCTGCACATCATCTATGTACTGGCAAGCAGAATCCAACCCACTTGCATAAACCAACATTAAAGTGATCATTTAAGCAAGCATTTATTAGAATGATCTTTCTATTTTGGGGCCTAGCATCAGTTTACAGTTCATGGGCAATAATCATAGTGAAGCATGTAAACATATTCTTAGTAGCAGTCATGTGGACATATCATTTTAGCATTCTTGGTGTTATAATGCAAAGGCGCATTCTTGGTGTTATCATGCAAAGGCATCACTGGGGCATATTAGGTGTTATCATGAAAAGGCATCATTGAGGCATCGTTAACATTAACATCTTAAACATGTTATAACAGTTCTCACTTCAAGCATCACTTAGCATGTATGTTGTGTTTGAGCAATGATTATAGCATGGCATCTTTCTAGCATACTGAATTTAACATGTTAAGCAGGATCTCATACTGAAAGGCTACATACAGCATCATTTACTTATTTGGAATGTAAGCATGCAAGTTAAACCAACACATATATTGAATTATCACATTTAAGTGATTTCTTACCGATAGCCGACTCCCTCATACCTGCATCAAATACAGGTTAGCAGATATACTTACTCTGCCTGCATAAGACATTCATTAGCATGTATCCTGACTACATGGTCACTGGTATTTAACCATACGGACGTTGCCATATAGGTCTTCATTGGTAATGCGATGACTCCAGAGAAGGTAGCTAGCCCCAAAGGATGTCTCGCAAAACCCGTGCCCCTAATGGCACGCCAATGTTTTCTCCTAGGCCGGATCGGTCGCCCTAACGTCCCGGGGTACCGTCCGAGAAAACATATCCCCATCTCTTATGCATAAGTTGTCCTATGACCATGCGAATGCGTGTCCAACTCAATCGTGAACATAAAATGCATGGTAAAATATTGAAGTAAAGACAACAGTGCATCATCATTCATCTCATTCAAGTCATGTTCAATGACTTATTCATTCCCAACAATACCATCATTTCATTTGGTGATCTCAACGATCCCAAGCCTCATCAATTCTCATTCATTGCTTCATTGCAACATTTCTCATTATGTTCCTTCTAAGGAGGAACAATAGCATTCATTCATTTCGAAGGGACCTGTAGCATTTTATTAATTTCATTGGAACAATAGCATATTCAATTCTTTTCTCATGTATCATTCACGCAGCATCTTATTATTCAAGTGATTCATTCATTTCATCAATCTTAAGCATCAGGAACATTATTGATTCATTCTCAGGCATCATATTACATTAGTTGTTCGAGTGTAATTCGTTCAGCAGTTCCAAAGTTCATGTGTTATTCATTCAATGATTTTCAGCATATGCATCTCTATCGATTTAGCAACTAAAGCATCGCATCACAATTATTCAACATTCAAGATAAGAGCTATTAGGGACATATTCATAGCATCACGTTATTCCATTTATTAAGCATGCAGGAATAAGAAAGAAGGAGGACAGTTCCACTTGCCTGCATAAAAAGGGTCTTCTTATCCTGGTTGCACACATTTCCCCTAAGCGTAGCTCCACTAGCGAGCCACGTTCCAACACTTAGTCCGTCTAGCCAGCTCAGTGAGACTGCATCAGTCTCAACTCTCTCTTGATTCCCAACATAAGTCATGGTCCAACATTCTGATCTCATCCAACAAGCCAACCAAATGCCTCGTACGGAGCGGGGCATTACAGAGGATCTGTTCTGGTACAAAGATTTGTATGGTCCGCTGGAGGGCGAGATTGCCAAGCCATTTAACTAGACTACCGATGATTGGAAAATGATCGATCAGAAGGCTGTTAGATTCATCCATCAATGACTATACGATTTGATGGAGAGTTCAATAAAGACATCGTGGGAGAGCAACATTCAATCTATGAACGAAAGACAACTGGGAACCATGCGTTCCTTATTCGCCAATTCATCAACTCGAAGTACAAAGAGGACGTCTCGATGGCACAAATATATGAACAAAAGTTTATGACATCATTAATTAACTATCAAACATGAATATTATTATTAAGGATGAGATTTAGGTCTTGCCAGTTTTGAGTTATATGATGAAAAGTTGTGGGACGTTGGTGGTATCGGTAGGTTAACTCTACCAAAATGGAATTTTACGATGGAGGAAGTCTAGAGTAATTTATTGAAGGAAGGAGAGGCTCAGATCACAATTGAGAATTCTCACAAGAGCGCCTTAGTTGCTTCCTACGGGAAGGAAAGGCTCAGGTCACAATCGAGAACATTAGAAAGTTCTCGGGATATTGCGAAGGTGGGTCTTAAGGATAAATGCTATCACTATGGCGAGGTGGATCATTTTAAAGTGGAATACAAGAAGTCCAAAGATGAGAAAGCTAAAGGCAAGGATGATTTCATAAAGCTAAAGGCAAGGACGATTAAGTATATTTTTTAGCAATGAAAGATCTCAATATTGTAGCGACCAAAGTAGTGGAACCTCATGGCACGTGTCATGACGATGGTGGGTCATGTACACGAGAGCGTCTTATCATGCCACTCCACAAGGGAGAATCTCTACAACATATTGTAGCGACAAGTTCGGATGTATAAAGATGGACGACAAGGACTGTTGCAACAAATGTAGACATCGCTGACGTACACTAGAAGCTTTGCGATGAGCTCGTTCTCAAAGGAATTTGTCATGTATCGAATTTGTGCTACAACTTAGAATCGGTCGGAAAGCCGACGGATGGTGGTTGTCACATATGTTTGGAGACAATGACTGGAAGCTTATGAACGGTTCCTGACTACCGGTTTGAGAAGATATATGTTATAGCATATATAGGCTCTGCAGGATGTTGAGGTGTACGGGTGAGTCACAAGCATCGGATGATAGCTCAAGGGATATTAGACATATGCAACTTGTTGGGGAAGGCTTTCAATAAAACATGAGGGTTGCGGGGATTTCAGTTGGTCAAGATAAATTGACGAATGTGAGTGCATCAAAGTATGAGGTCAGCCTGTCAGTCCTATGACAACTGACCGGTCTTCAGGAGAGGGTTATATGAATCCAATTTTGGTGATAGGTGTTGTACCAAAACTCAACCTTGCGACATCATTTTTAGCAATTCGAAGCCGAAGAGGAGATCATGAGGTGCATCCAACTTTAGAAGTAGCTTGTACACTTCTATTTGCACAGTTCGAAGAGAAGAGGGGGGAAGCTGTGGGTTATCGACGACGTGCATGATACATGATGTTCATTTTTGTGTTTGAATATAGACGGTCATGATTGGGTTGGACTAATTTAGGATTTTCCTTAAACCTAAATTAGAGTTTCTTAGTCTATGCAAGGACCTAGGGGGTAGTTGTTTGGTGAGTACTCATTGAGGAGATTCAAGATGACACTTCACCAAAATCTACGAGAATTTTGTATTTCCTCATATGCTCGCTCTTCAAGATAGTAGGAAAAATAGATACGTCTTGGACATTATTTGTTCCGTTCAGAAATATTGTTACATAATACAATGATTAAGTTTATATTTTAATATTCCGTCTTCAAAATTGTGAGGAATAAATTCTTGAAACAAAAGAATTGATTCCCCTAAAAAAATTGTTTAGCGATGAACTCCATCAATTGTTTGTTTACGTGTCAGTGACACGTATACGAAATGAAAGGGACGCGAGAGCTTTTATTAATAGTCATCGAAATCGAGTAGAGCTCATATTGAGGATCATTATGGACGACAACATGCTAGATAGCACTTTATGGCTTATATCTCCTCTTTGAAGGCGTATCATTGCATGCCCCAATTTTGTGCAAACCCTCTTGGTCCCATCATCACTACTAGCATGACCCAATTTTGTGCAAACCCTTGCTATCGATGGCTATCTTATCATTGCATATGTAGTGTTCTGACAGCCATTATGTTTGGCCTTCACTCAAAAGGAAACTTGGCCATATTTTCCTTTCATTGAGGCATTCTTCCATCTCATCCATAGGGGATACTAGTGACGCTACATATTTTGATGGGAACATCGCAATTTTGTCAACATTGTGAACATACAACAATTTTTGCTGTTCTTCGAGGAGGAAGGAGGAGAAGAATATTATGGCAACAAACAAAAACAGATTAAGGTTCAAAACACCTTAGGCACTAGGGAACTCCGGACGATATATATACTATAATAAATACAGGCTTAATTATAATTTGATATTCTCAACTGTCATCGTTTTTTAATTTGATATCTTTTTTTTTTTCTTTTTTTTTATTTGATATTTTGAAGGGAAAAAAAAAAACTTTCCCCTATCTCTCTTCCCCCCCCCCCCCCACACCCATCCGTTGCCCCCTCGACCCCCCCTCCCTCCCCCCCCCCCCCCCCCCCCCCCCCCCCTGCGTCGTCCCCCTCGGCCGCTCCTACCCACACGCCACCCCTCCGACCTGCCCACTCCCACGAACCCTCCTCTCGCCGCCGACACCCGCGCCCTCTCCTCTCGCGGCCCCCCTCGCACCCCCCCCCCCCCCCCAACCCACAACTGCCCGCCCTTGCTGCCGCTCACCGGCGGAGGGGAGGGAGGGGGGCATCGATTGCTGGAGAGAGAGGAGGGAACATCGCGGAGAGGAAGGGGGTGCATCGCTTAAGAGGGACGGGAGGAGAGAAATGGGTGCAAGACACCTGGTTGACACCCAGGCCCCATCCCTCCTTACACTGTGCCCCATTTTGGCAAAGCCTCCAGTGTCTGGTTTAGGCGAGACCTCACGCGGTCCGAAAGAATCCCTTAAGATGCACACCCTCTCGACTCGAAAAGTATGGTTAACATGAATAAACATATTTCACTATTTAGTCTAATTGATAGTTAATGGTATCAAGTTGTTGAGTAAAAAAAAAAAAAGAATGTTGAGGGTATCAAATTATAATTAAGTCTTTAAAAAAAAAGAGCATACAACCATTCTTGCAAGATCTTCATGCAGATCGACATTCAACAAGATCAGTACCAATATAGGAATTTCAAGATTGCTTTGCTCTTTAACCAAGGATATCCTTCAAATCATCGATGACAACAATGAAAATAACAAAACAATAAATTTTAGAGAAATTTTGAGTGGTACTCCACTTTTGTTTACTATATTTACAGTGCACCCCACAAGTTTACAACAATGTAAGATACCCCCTACTTTTGACGTTTTTCGTCCAATATGGACGGTCAACTAGGTTGACCCAAATTTTTTGACAAAAATATCTCCGACCTGTTGTCTTCTTCACCATGTCTCTCGTCCCCCCCCCCCTCCCTCGCCGCTGTCCCCCCCCCCCCCCCCCACCCCCCTTCCCCCTTCCCGACCTCGCCGCCCCCGTCCCCGACCCCGACCCCGACGGAGTACTCCAACTCCTCCGAAGAGAAGCAACAGAAGAAGAACGAAATCAAGGCCGTCCCCATAGAGGAGCCGTGACCGCCGGCTGCTGCGACGGTCAGGACGTCGAGCTGCAGCAAGGAGGAAGTCGACGCGATACTCACCCAGTGCGGCCGCCTCAGCCGCAGCTCCTCCGGAAAAGCCACCAACAGCGGCAGGAAATACTCGGCTCGAAGAACTGCTACGACTTCGAAATTTCTTTACTTCCAAATTTGTCTAAATAATTTCTTTACTTCCCCAAATTTTTTTACTTCCAGTGCGGCCGCCTCAGCCGCAGTACCTCCGAAAATGTCGTCCCCAAATTTTTTTACTTCCAAATTTGTCTAAATAATGCCACCAACCTGGGTGGTTCTATATATGCAACAAAGATGACTCTCTTTTTTTATTAGTTTTTATTAATTGATGTGAGTGAAATACTCTCTGTAAAGCGAGGAGGATTCTCGGAAGAGAACTGGTTGTCGTAGGTGTCGGTGGCAGCGGCGAAGTCGGTGTGGCAGCGGCGAGGTCGGGGAGAGGGGGAGAAGCGGTGGTGGTGATTGTGGGGTTGGTGAAGGTGCTAGTGATGGAGAGGAAGGGGGCGGAGCTAGGGCGCGGCGAAGCGGGGGCACGTCGGAGGGGGGCGGCGGCGGCGGTGGTGGTGGTGGTGGTGGTGGTGGTGAAGATGATGGTGGTGGTGGTGGTGAGATCGGGTGGAGGGGGGGGCAGGCTAGGTCGGCGAGGGGGGTGACGAGAGACGGGGAAGAAGACAACTGGTCGGGGATATTTTTGTCAAAAAAAATTGGATAAACCCAGTTGACCGTCCATTTTGGACGGAAACCATCAAAAATGGAGGGTAAATTACAATAGTGTAAAATTGTGGAGTGCACCTTAAATAAAACTAAATAAAATGGGGTGCCACTCAAAAATTCTCTAAATTTTACTAAAAGTATCATATCCCCACAAATAATAATTTATCAGAGACTCAAAACACCCTAGCAAGAGATTTCTTCATTTGAGACAAACTCGGTTCATTTAAATCCATAGCAATAACCATACATGAATTAGTTCATTCACTCTCTCCATTTGTTTTGCTTCTGCAGTAGCTGCTCCAACCACTTAAGGGGGCGTTTGGTTCAAGTTTTTGTGGCTTGAAAATGGATTTTGAATTCTTTATCCATGTTTGGTATATTTAGGATTGGAAATGAGGAGGAAATAAGAGGGGCTTGGGGGGAAGCTATTTCCATTGACTTGGGAAAGCTATTCCCAAGCCCCTTAGATTTGCTTTCCTAGAAATGATGCTTGGCTATTTTGTTTGGACGGTTATACCTCTTTTTATTTTCAACTTATATCACAAACATGTAAATCATCATGAAATTAATGAAAGGGTATGAAAGGAAAACTAATTAAATTAATATTTCTATCACTTTTTAAACCAAACATGGAAATGAAAACTTTTAAATTTTTGAACTACCTATTCCCAACCTTACCAAACATGGATATGGGAATGTTGAATTCCTTTTCCATGGAAAAGGAATTGAAAATCTATTTTTAGAAATACAAAAACTTGATCCAAATGTGCCCTAAAAGGAGAAGGAAGCATTCAGGTCACTTGCATGAAGTAATTAAGTTCAAAGAAGATCAGATCTTGTTTCAAAAAAAAAAAAAAAAAATCAGATCAGATCATTTTTAAAAAAAAATTCCTGGAAACTAGGATTCACACAAAAAAAACAAAAAAATTGTTGTAAGACAAAGACTCAAACACGCCAGAGATGTGACGAAGTATAATATAAATTACTCAAGTGTATCTTACAAGCTATCCCAACCTCTCTTTATATAGGGAGAGAGGTTGGGGGTTATGAAGAAATGAAGGGCCAAAGGTCATGTAGGTTACAAGGAGATGAAATGTGAGGAGCCATATGAGTTACAACACTCCCCCTTGGCTCTCCAGAAATTCTGCTTGTAAACATCTCTGAGTTTCTTCGTCTGTCTGTAGCTTGCATCTTCAAATTTGACCATCTACTTGTGCCTCGTCAAAACCTTGCCAAAGAAAACCCAGTGGAAAAAAAAAACTTTGGTCGAAAGACAAAAGAGTACACACAGGTCAGTGTGATGGGGGTAAACTTAACCATTGCAAAAGTGCCTCGTCAAAACCTTGTCAGGGAAAACCCAGTGGGAAAAACCGCTGATCGAAGGACAAAAGAGTACACAATAGTTTAGAAGTATACACTGGATACTCCCCCTGATCACAATAGTCCTTAGTGAATAAGAGATTTGAAATGTGTCTCGTTAAAAACCTTGCCAAGGAAAACCCAATGAAAAAAACTTGGTCTAAGGGAAAAAGAGTACACAAGCATACATCAGGATGCTCCCCTTTTCACTCGCACTCGACAGGGCACGGGATATACGCACAACAGGGCGTTTTGGGGGCGCTCGTTGGGGCGCTCCCCCTCACATGCACACAACAGGGTGCGGGAAACATGTTTCGCTTAGGCTAGCTCTGAAAGCTTCTTAAGTCCAATCGCTCTGACATGTTTCTGGAACGAGTGTTTTGGCAGTGACTTGGTGAACAAGTCTGCACTGTTATTCTCCGATCCAATGTGTTGCACTTCAATCTTCTGAAGCGCTTGTTGTTCATGTGTAAAGAACAACTTGGGCGATATGTGCTTGGTAGCATCCCCTTTGATGTAACCATGTTTCGCTTGATCAATAACAGCGGTATTGTCCTCATAGATGACAACAGGTTCATCTGGGTCATATGGAAGATCACATGTACTTCGAATATGGCCAATAATAGCTCGAAGCCATACACACTCTCTAGTCGCCTCATAGAGCACGAGTAGCTCAGAGTGGTTCGTTGAAGTAGCCACTAAGGTCAGTTTGCGAGACCTCCAAGAAATCGCCGTGTTTCCAATGGTAAAGACATAACCAGATTGGGAACGCCCCTTGTGCGGATCAGATAAGTATCCCGCATCGGCGTAGCCAACAAGGGTCGCGTTGCTTCGAGTGCCAAGAGCGTTGGACTCACTCAAAACCGCGTAGGGATAGAACAAGTCCAAGTCCGTAGTACCCTTAAGGTAGCGGAAAATGTCTTTTATGCCATTCCAATGGCGGCGTGTTGGCGCGGTGCTGTGTCGAGCTAGACAATTTACGGCAAACGAGATGTCCGGTCTAGTACATTGGGCCAAGTACAATAAAGTGCCTATTGCACCCAGATAAGAGCACTCAGGACTCAATATCTCTTCGTCGTCCTCCTTTGGACGGAATGGGTCCTTAGTAATGTCTAGAGAGCGGACGATCATGGGAGTAGCGGACGGCTTAACGTCAAAATGACTAAAGCGTCTCAACACCTTTTGGGTGTAGTTCGCTTGATGGACAAAAATTCCATCTTTACGGTGCTCGATCTGCAGGCCGAGGCAAAACCATGTCTTCCCAAGATCCTTCATCTCGAATTCCCTCTTCAGGATATCAGCAGTTTTTGACAAATCTTTTTCGGTTCCTATAAGATTCATGTCATCTACATAGACCGCGATGATTGCGTATCCTGAAGTAGATTTCTTTATGAACACGCATGGGCAAAGTTCGTTATTAACGTATCCCAAACCGATCAAGTATTCGCTTAGGCGGTTATACCACATTCGCCCGGATTGTTTCAATCCATATAGCGAACGCCTCAGTCTAATCGAGAACGCGTTCCGTGGTCGGGAACTACTTGATTCAGGCATCTTTAGTCCTTCAGGGACTTTCATGTATATCTCTGTGTCTAGATCCCCGTAGAGATAGGCTGTGACCACATCCATGAGCTGCATATTCAGTTTTTCGGAAACTACTAAACTGATTAAGTAGCGGAACGTTATGACGTCCATTACGGGAGAATACATCTCCTCGTAATCAATTCCAGGGCGTTGTGAGAAGCCTTGCGCCACAAGGCAAGCCTTGTATCGCACAATCTCATTTATCTCATTACGCTTCCTTAGGAAAACCCATTTGTGACCAACTGGTTTAACATTGGGTGGTGTTGGAGCAACGGGTCCAAACACACTTCTTTTCGCTAAGGAGTCTAGTTCAGCCTGGATTGCTTGTTTCCATTGTGACCAGTCCGTTCGTCATTGACACTCGGCAACACTACGAGGTTCCATGTCATCATTGTTCATAATGTCAGTAGCCACTGAGTATATGAACACATCATTGATGACAGTTTCGTTTCGCTTCAAAATATCGTCTAAGCTAGCATACTCGACGGATATTTCGAGGTTATCGGCATGATTTGGAATAGGCGTTTCATCTGGAACGCGCTCTTCTAATACATCGCCGTGATCCTTAATGATCTCATGTGGCAAAACATTTTTAACAAGATTTCTCCGCTTCCGGGGCAGAACATCTTTGGAACCAACCGGTCTTCCCTTCTTCTTGGGAATAGCGGCGGACTGGACGGCCGATGGTAGCGTCCTTTGCTCGACGGGTTCGACCGGAGCAACATGTTTCACAGGAACATGGCGTCTCTCAGGGACGTCTATCCTTGCATGCACATTTGCAGCAGGTATAATTGATCTCGTGACTTTTGCTAGGTCGCTAAATGCATCTGGCATTTGATTTGCAATATCCTGCAGACCTAGAATCCTCTGCACTTCCTTATCACTATGTGCAGAGGGAGGATCATGATGAGCAAAAGCGGGCACATGCCACGCTAATTCACGTCGTTTCTCATCAACGTTAGCGTGCATTTCTCCCCCTAACGACGGGAAGATTGCCTCATCAAAGTCACAATCCACGTGTCTCGCGGTAAAAAGATCGCCTGTCAAGGGCTCTAAATAGCGAATGATGGACGGGGAGTTATAACCGACATATATTCCCCGTTGCTTCTGAGGTCCAAATTTTGAACGCCTTATCGGCTCAATTGGAACATTGACTAGGCACCCAAACACGCGTAAATGTGAGATGTCAGGCTCACATCCAGTAACCAGCTGGTACACGGAAAGTGGTTGGGTGGCCATGGGCCTCAGACGGACCAAATTTGCAGCGTGCAAAATTGCATAGCCCCATGCAGATAGTGGAAGTTTGGTGCACATTACCAAGGTCCGCGCTATCACTCGCAGTCGCTTTATAAAAGCTTTCGCTAGGCCATTTTGGGTATGAACATACGCAACAGGGTGTTCAAGATTTATTTCCAAAGTCATGCAATAATCATCGAAAGTCTTCGATGTAAACTCCGCGGCATTATCAAGTCTAATAGACTTTATCGGATAATCCGGATGATGAGCCCTTAACTTAATGATCTGGGCAAGGAGTTTAGGAAACGCTGTATTTCGGGTGGACAACAACACTACGTGTGACCATCTAGTCGATGCATCAACCAAAACCATGAAGTATTTAAATGGTCCGCATGTTGGTTGGATTGGTCCACAAATATCTCCATGAATTCTCTCAAGGAATTGGGAAACCAATCTCGTAGGTTTCACATTGAGTGGCTTGAGATTCGTCTTCCCAATCGAGCAAGCTTGGCATAGGCTTTTCGGATTTATAACGAAATTCTTTTCTCCAAGAGGATGCCCATGTGATGCATTCATAGTGCGAAGCATCGTATTTTGACCCGAATGACCCAGCCGGTCATGCCATAGCATAAAAGTCCTCTCATCAACTGGCGCTCGGTGAATGATGAGATTACTCTCGATGTGTTGTATCATAGTGAGATACAAACCACTTGAAAGACATTTCAACTTCTCCAAGATACGCTTTTGGCCGTACTGAGTGGAGGTAATGAAAAGATACTCGAAGCCATGTTCTCGAGCAGTTTCAACATGAAATCCTGTTTTCTCGAATATCCTTAAAACTCAGTAAGGTACGACTGGACCTTGGAGAATATAAGGCCTCTGATACTTCAACGGGAGTACCATTGGACAACGAAAAACGGGCTTTGCCAAAACCTTGAACAAGGGTTGAGGGTCTCGAAATGGTTGTCACTGAGGTTACTTTAGGCGTATAGGAGATAAAGTATGATTATCTCTCAAGATAGTGTGAGTCGTTCCACTATCAACCAGACAATCTACTACCCCGTGGTCCATGCCTATAAGTAAAGAAAATTAAAGTTTGTCACACGTTTGAGGAAAGTGCTCAAAATAGAACTTTAATTTATCGAGAAAACAGAAAATACAAACCACCAAAAGTTTCATGACTTAAATCAAACATAGATAGAAAATGGAGATTTATTCTTCCATTTCTGCTACAAAATCGGGGGTCTCAAGATTTAGATTTTCGCACTCGATGACCAGATTTGCTTCGGCTCGGCGCCCCTTATGATAGTTATTAATTTCTTGGGGGGTCGCCCTGCAAGTCCGTTGCATATGACCATAAGCACCACATTTGTAGCAGAGAGTAGGCACTTGGCCTTCCACTCTCGCTTTGGGACGACTGGCCCGTTGGTTCTTACCATGAGACTGCCTAGGAGTCAAAGGTCCTTGGTTCTTGTTAGAACATCGCTTTGGGTGGCGAGACTTAAACTCGCCTCTGTTCCTTGGCTGGGACGACTGGCCCTTGTCTCGTTTCCACCGTAGATTTGGTCCACGGAGAGCGTTTGCATCAGGCATTGGAATTGCCTTTGTTCCAGCAGGACGAGAATTGTTGTTTCTCATTAAAATGAGACTGTTCTTCTCGTCTAGTAAAAGTTGGATGATGAGCTCGGAAAACTTGGTGAACTTAGACTGACGGTATTGCTTTTGGAGCAAGTTGTCAGTTGAAGGAAATGTGGTGTATGTTTTCTCCAATAGATCACTGTCGGTTAATATCTCACCGCAGTATTGGAGAAGTGATCGAATCCTGCAGACTTCATTGTTGTAATCAGTTACACTCTTGAAGTCTTGGAAGCACAGGTTCAACCAGTCATGGCGTGCTTCAGGTAGCCATATGGTCTTCTGGTGGTCGAAGCGCTCTTTCAGAGAGTCCCGTAGCGTCTTCGGAGAGGATATTTCAATGAACTCCGACTTCATGGCGTCAGATAAATGCCTACGGAATAGAATCATCGCTTTGGCGTTCATTGAGCGAGTGACTTCCACTTCATGCTCTTCCTCGTTATAGATGACGTTCAAGAGGCCCTGCGCATCTTGATGGTTCTGGATGTCTTGCGTCCAGTCCAAGTAGTTCTTGCCAGAGGCTTCAAGGATGGAAAAATCAATCTTTATTGACATTTTTCTACAACAGGAGAAAAAATCTTGATCAGTCAACATATAAAACGACAGGTTTATATGGATTTGGTTTATATAAGCAACAACAAACAATCGTAAATAAAAAAACAACGGTTTTGAAAAAAATGATTTTTGTTTAAAAATTATCTTATATCGATCGACGGGCCGATATAGAGAGGTCAATAAGTTTCTTGCAAAAATGCATAATTATAAATACAATTTGAGCAAAAAATAATATTCGGTCATCCCTTTTCAGTAGCTCTACGTGAATATGACCAGGCGGAAAAATGAGGGAGGAGGGTCACCGGGGACCTCTTAAGAACCAAGCCTCAAGTTCTTTCTGACATCATACCCAAATAGGTGAGCCTATTCGGAGAGACTTCGTAAAATTTTTGTCAAATGTAAGAATAAATAAGATTTTTCAAGAAATTCACGCTATTTGCGAACTGTGCAAAATAGGTGACAATTTAGTGCGTGCTCAAAATGAGCGTTGCCTTTAAAAAATTATTAACCAAAAAATGTTATTTTTGGGAGGCCCAAATTTGGCGTTGCCAGAATTTGTTTATGTAGCCAAAACAATTTTTCAATTTTCACGCCATTACGCTAAAAAAAAGGTACAACATAAGTAGGCAACAACACACAAAAGAATTGGTGCCTAAGCAAGCGGCACCAAAAAAAATGTCAACTATTTTTTCGACGTCTAATGAAGCGATGCCAAAAAAATAGCGAGAAAAAAAATACAATTTTTTTTTACTACCCATCTGTTACAATAATTCACTGAGTAACATAAAAAAAATGCTACTGAGGTGCTTGTCGGGGCGCAGATGGTACTGTGGCGCTCGCCGAGGCGCTCCAAATCCATCATTACCAAAAAAATGTTAGCATTTAAATTTCACTATGACGATTATTGGAGGATTGTATATCTATATTATTCCAATACAAACAAACTGGCTAACAATAGTTCTGTTGGAATATTATTATCTACAATTGTTATTAATAATCTCATGTGAAGTGAGTATATGAAAACCAAAGAAAAACCAGTCTACAATACAAAGGTTTCGGTTCAAATTTTATAATTTGTTTGTACAAGTAGCAATGTTTATATACAAAGAAAGTTGAAAATTCAAAAGTGTTTCGGTTCAAATTTTATCTTTGTATATAAACATAACTATTAACACATTTTATCTTTGTATATAAACAAAACTATTAACACATTTTATCTTTGTATATAAACATTGCTTGTTCCGATCCGGTAGGCCGGACCATTGAATTTAATAAACTAGGATTAAACCATAGAAAAAAAATAGATGCATGATTTATTTATTTTTTTTAACAAGCAGACCAGAACAAAATTTATATAGAAGAATGATATTGCATGCTCTTCATATTACTCAAAAATATTTCTTTTCCGATGCTCAAGAAAAAAAAATTTGTTGCAAATGAACAAGATGTCAAGAAATGTTCATATGTAAAATTTTTTACCTTTCTTACCGTACGGTGGAAGGACGTGAGAAAACGATTGCGGATACGCGGGATCGGCGACGAGCGACGGGGTGCACGCGGGGCAACGGTCGGCGGACGTCGAGGCGAGCGGTACGTCGGATCTCCGGCGTTGCACGAGCAAAGTGCTGATAACGTGTTGTAAGACAAAGACTCAAACACGCCAGAGATGTGACGAAGTATAATATAAATTACTCAAGTGTATCTTACAAGCTATCCCAACCTCTCTTTATATAGGGAGAGAGGTTGGGGGTTATGAAAAAATGAAGGGCCAAAGGTCATGTAGGTTACAAGGAGATGAAATATGAGGAGCCATATGAGTTACAACAAAAATCAGCTTTTTGTTAATAACTCTGAGCAGTTCGCTGTAATCCTAAACTATATATTCACAGTGTCTTTTTAAAGTGTCTTATCATTATGTTTTTTTTCCTACATTTCTTGCAATGTGTGCGCCTTCAGCTATTGGATTTTTGATCTTTTGGATCTAAAACGGATGTTCTTTCATTATTAGTGACATAAACTTTTTCAAAATATTTTTTCTATTTACAACATTAATAGCCATGCTTCTAAATTTAGGATGTGACATTTGTGTTGGTGGTACATAATCAGAAATATAATTATTTTTAAACAAATCAGCATAATAAGCAAAATTTTGTTTCCAATCACCTCTAGAAGGGTGGTTAAAATTAACAGCATCCATATTTTAAAAGAAAAGAAAAGAGAAGAACTTATTTATCTACCAACAAAAGAGAAAGAAAGGGGGGAAGAAAAATCAAAAATCGAATAAGAAAAGAAACTATTTTGTAATATTAAAATTACTTGAAACATCAACTTGAAGCCTCCAAAAAATTTCGCACATGTTGAAACCTAAAGAACACTACAGTTTGACATCCAGAAAGTTGCACTTCAAAATCCAGAATATTGTTACTTCAATCTTCAAAAATTGCTTAGCTTGTATATTTTAGAGGGAAGAAATATTTGTGTTTAATTGTCATAAATTTTGGACTATTTATAGAATTTTTTTAGTGCAATACGACATATTATATCCATAAAATATAGTTGTTATAAGAATATTTTTGGTCATTTTCTACAAAATGACCAAAGTACTTGTAAAAAGGGGCAAAAAAAATAAGTCTTTAAAATGGCGGTAATATGGTCTTCCCCCAGGATCAAAAAAATTGTTCTGGGTCAGACCGGCCTGGACCGGGTCGATCCGGATCGGTCTGACAGATTTTCACCGGATTTAACCGGACCGCAATGACTGCTAAACCAGACCGGACTCTCGGGTCGAAAATATGGATCCAACCCGAACCCACGGAGGAGATAGGCCGAGCCAGTCCGAGTCGTTGACCGGGTCCAAACCGACCCAGACTGACTTTGACCGGGCCGAACTGGATCGGATTACGGTCCGCCCGGCCCATATTGCACTTCGATCCATACAGGAGTGGATACGAATGTGAAACTTCTAATAAAAATAACAGATTTTAGTCGATCAGTGGGACAACTGCGACCGCCCTCCTTTGGTTCCGGCTCCCCTCAATGACAAGAGCTGATCATCGTCATAACATGCATGCCAATAATTTGTGGTGGCCCTCTTGTTACGTAAGGCCGGCCGGCGATCGATGGATGGAGTGAATTATATATTTCTTTTTGCAAGAAATGCCACAAAGTAGTGTTGGTCGCTGAAAACACTAGAGCGACAAATTAAAGAGTGATTATAATTTAGAAACATGAAACAAAACAAAATTATTTGTCTCCATTCACCTTCCCTATCATTTATCAGCTATACATCCCTACTCTCTCTCCACTTCCACTCCTCACACCCATCTGGAAAGAAGTATGAGCGAGGGGATAGTACGGAGGCCCGGCAAGTTCCGCCGGTGCGTGCTGGCGGTGATCCGGGCCCTCTGCAGCGTCAAGGACCTGTACGTAGGCGGCATGATCGTCTGCGCCGGCGGTCAGCTCGTGGACGCGGGCACGATGGGCCAACAGGCCGACGCTGCCTCCCTGCAGCCGATGCTCATGGCCTCGAGCGACGACGCGGACGCGTCCGAGCTCGTCCGGTCGTCTTCCCTTCCGCGAGGGCGCTCTGCAGCTGGCATTGCAGCGAAGGATATTGCCGTGGCCAACAGCGCGGTACCGAGGAGCCGGAGCGTCGCGATTGGGAGGATCGACGAGGATCATTCTTGCGACTTCCACGACGATTTGAAGATGGAGACCGGCTTGTTGCTTCCGAGGAGCAAGAGCTATGCTAGCTTATGATGATATGCATGCATGCACGCATTTGTTAATAATAGGAAAAATTTGTGTGGCATCTTACTTTTTTTAACGCTTATTTAAGGTGCACCCACAAGTTTATATGAATGTATGACACTTTCCACTTTTGACGTTTTTCGTCTAAAACGAACGGTTAATCCCGTTGACCAATTTTTTTTGACGAAAATACCCCCCTATCTGTTCCCTTCTTCCCCGCGTCAACTATTCGTCTCCCCCTCCCCTCCGTCGTGCTCGGCCCCCCCACGGCGTCGCCGCACTCCCCCCTCCCCGACCTCGCCGCACCGCCCCCCCCCCCCCCCCAACACCCCCCCGGCCATCACCACCACCACCACCACCAACATCATCACCATCATCATCATCACCACCACCATCATCACCGCCCCCTAGCCCTAGCCGCCGCCGCGCGCTGCTGCCCTAGCCGCTGCGCGCTGCTGCTGCTGTCCTAGCTGCCGCGTGCTGTTGCTGCTGCTGCGGCGACGACGGCGGTGGCGGTCGGGGCTAGGGGGCGGAGCCGGAGGGGGGACGGAGCGGGAGGGGGGGGGGGGCGGTGATGATGGCTGATGGTGGTGGTGGTGATGATGATGGTGATGATGATGGCGGATGGTGGTGGTGGTGATGGCCGGGGGATGGGGGTGCGGCGAGGTCGGGGGGGGGGGGGGGGGGGGGGGGAGTGCGGCGACGCCGTGGAGGGGGGCCGAGCACGGCGGGGGAGGGGGCAGCCACGTGTGACGGGTAGGGGGGACACACAAAAGTAGATAAGGGCATTTTCTTCAAAAAAAAATTTGACCGTTCGTTTTAGACGAAAAACGTCAAAAGTGGGGGGTGTCATACATTCATGTAAACTTGTGGGGTGCACCTTAAATAAGCGTAAAAAAGTGGGGTGCCACTCAAATTTTTCCTTAATAATATTGTATGCTTGCCTTTTTTAAGTTTTGAATTCATCTGGGATGTCAGCATAAGGCTTAGGAGTAGGGCTGCAAACGAGTCGCCGAGCTTTTGTAAGCTTGAGCTTGGCTTGACTAGAATTATTCGAGCTCGAGTTCGAACTCAAGCTTGATAAAAAATTTTATTTTGGAGCTTGAGCTTGGCTCGAGCTTGTTCATATTAAGCTTGAGCTTGGCTTGGTTTGAGCTCGAGCTTGACTTAATAAGGAAGCTTGATTCAAGCTTGATAAACACGCTCGATAAGTTTGAAATCGAGCTTATCACTCAACTTTATTTCAAGCTCATTAAGCTTGATTTCAAACTTAACGAACTTGTTAAGGACATAAATATATATAATACACAAAAACATATATATATATATATATATATATATATATATATATATATATATATAACAAATAAGCTCCTAGACGAGCCAGATCACGAACTCAATCGAGCCGAGTACTTCTAAGCTTGAGCTTGGCTGATTTATTATACGAGCTCAAAAATAAAGCTTGAGCTCAGCTTGTTTACTAAACGAACCGAGCTCAAACGAGCTTTTATCGAGCCGAGCTTCGAGCAGCTCGCGAACGGCTTGGCTCATTTGCAGCCCTACTTAGGAGGTTCACGGATTCCTCGTTTGGTTCACGGAAAGGAAATGAATTTTTTTGTATTTTTCACGAAAATGATAAAGTAGAATTTCTGTCACATTTTTTTTTCCGTTGTTTGGTAAAACAAGAAAACTACATAGGAAAGGAAAGCAAAATATAACAATGTTCCAATAATATCCTTACCTTTAAAATAAAAATAATATTAATAGTAAAATAAGCAATGACACATGGTTACTTTTGTCATAACTTTTGTAATAAATGTTGGAAAAGGAGGAGGAAAAATCAATCTCATGGGTCTTGAGTGGAATCATATTCCCACCAATTTTTTTCCTTGTCAGAAAATTGATTTCCAAGTTTGTGGCTACCAAACAAAAGAAAGGAACAACTTTCCTTTCTTGGTTCCTTAAATCCGTGAACCAAACGAGGCTTAAGGAACCAGAAAAGGAAAGTTGTTCATTTCTTTTGTTTGGTAGCCACAAACTTGAGAATCAATTTTCTGACAAGAGAAAAAATGAGAGGGAATATGGTTCCACTCATGATCCATGGAATTGATTTTCCCTCCTCCTTTTCCAACATTTATTACAAAAAATTATGATAAAACTAACCATGTGTTATTGCTTATTTTACCATTAACTTCTCGTATTCTGGGTCCCTTTAGATTTTCATAATGTCATTTTTATTTTAAAAGGTAAGGATATTATTGGAATATTGATATATATTTTTTTCTTTTGTTGCACCAACCAAACACTGGAAAGGAAATCAAATGATCTTTCCTAGGTGGTTTTCTTGTTTTACCAAACAAGGAAAGAAAAATATGACATGAATTCTACATTCCTATTCCTATAAAAAGTACAAGAGAATCAATTTTCCTTCCGTTAACCAAACGAAGCCTCGAAGTTTACATGCGGATGGATTCAAATGGCACAAACAATCTCTCAATATAATAGAGGACAAGTCCTTTTTGACTCTCGTGCTAGTTCTCGAACAAAACTAGCGAATGAAATCTATATAATTAAAAAAATAAATTTCATCCTAAAAAAAAATTTTATTATAAAAATATTCTCGTCTATATTTACTAATTAAAATTGATCATTACATTTAATATAGATAGTTATGTAATTATTTATATAAAAAAATTATTTGCTCTTTTTCAATTATTATAAAATAAGTACAAGACGCTATATATATATATATATATATATATATATATATATATATATATATATATATATATATATATATATATATATATTGAAGAATAGGTAATTTTTATTGATAGAACTGTAAACCACTATACAAGCAATTACAAGCCAATCATTTACTCAGAGAAACCCATACATCTAATCGCACTAGTGATATTGTTGATGACGCCAGTGGTTGTTGTCTTCTTTCCCTCGAAAATACGGTTATTTCTTTCGCGCCATACGTGCCAGACCGCTGACAGAAGCCTGATTCTAGCTCTCGTATAGATCACCATGCCCTTGGTTTTCAAACTTTGAATCTCATCCACATTTATTTGGAGGCCCTCATAAGCTCTGTCCGGTAGACCCAATTCCTCTCTGTAGTGTTGCCATATGTGCCCTAAGATAGGACACGTAAAAAATAGGTGGTCACTAGACTCCTCTGCATTCTCGCATAATGGACACGTTGGGTTACTAATTTGGATCCCGAAGGATCTCAGTCTATCCTTCGTTAACAGTCTACCGCGGATACCTTTGTAAAGGCATAGTTTGAATTTAACTGCCACCCCATATGACCTCGGCCCAGTCCACCGGGTTATGCCGAGGCCGAATCTGATCATACACTACTTTGCCATGGAATTCACCGTCTGCCGAATTATCCCAGCTCCAACCGTCCGCCTCTAATGCCATATTCAGTTGAATGCTACCAATTTCTGCCGCGAACCATCTGCTTTCCTGGCGGGAAGTTAAGTCCCAAGTGTTGTTATTAATAAGAGCACTCACATATTCATTAGTCCCAACCAACTCAAACGTGGGCCATCCAAGCTTATCTACAAGACTCTCATGCTGAATCCAGGGATCGAACCATAGACTTGTGCTTCTTCCATCGTGGATTACACGGGTGATGAGATTCTTCAGAGTATTTCTTTTCCGTAACAGATTTTTGTAAGTCACAGAGAAGTTATTATCTATATCTTGAGTCCAGAAGTTACCCGAGCGAACATACCTGCTTCTCATCCATTGAGCCCACAGAGATTTACCTTGCAAGAACCTCCAAGCTAGTTTCAGGGTAGCAACGTCCCGTAGTACCCATAATGAACGAAGACCCAGTCCTCCTTCTTCCTTCTCTCGACAGAGGCTTTCCCATGAGATTGCATGTAGCCCTCCTCTCCATATAAAGTTGGCGCACAGCGTTTCAATTTTCTTTATGGTTTTATTTGGTATGTAAAGCGCTTGCATCCAGTACATTGTGATTGCTAGTGTCATCGCTCTCACCAATTCGAGCCTGCCTCCGAATGATAGCACCTGCGATTGCCAGCCTTCTAGTCTATTATTTACGTACTGGATTAATCCCGAACAATCAGTATCCCGAACAGCAGTAATTGATAGCGGCAATCCGAGGTACTTAACCGGAAGATGGCCTAAGCCAATTTGTAGTATTTCTGGCCACCTGTCCCTCTGGGGGCAGTCTTTATTAACATATAGCATGCTCTTATCTTTGTTAAGTTGAAGTCCAGAAACTAATTTAAACTCCTCTAATATGGAGTTAAGTGATCGAAAGCCGCTCTCCGTAGGTTCCATAAATAGCAACAAGTCATCTGCATATATCAGGTGAGAAATATTCGGAGAGATACGATGATATAGAGGACGGATATCACCCCTGATAACTGCAAGATCCATCTTGCAAGTAAAATGCTCCATGACGGTCGTGAACAAGTACGGGGAGAGAGGATCTCCTTGTCGCAGTCCGCGGTTGCTCCCGAAATATCCCATAGGTTGACCTTTGATGAGAATAGAGAATGTAGGCGTGGTGATGCACTCCCGAATCCTGTCCACCCACCATTTGGCAAATCCCATACTTCGTAGCACCTCACATACAAATTCCCTGTTCACCATATTATACGCCTTCTGCAGGTCC
Source organism: Iris pallida (assembly GCA_029216955.1). Classification (NCBI taxonomy): domain Eukaryota; kingdom Viridiplantae; phylum Streptophyta; class Magnoliopsida; order Asparagales; family Iridaceae; genus Iris; species Iris pallida. The sequence continues at coordinate 23,060,348 of JANAVB010028196.1, read as the reverse complement.
AATTTAATACAGCCTTTCTGCCCGCCGGCTTTGTTGAATTCTCGGACAAGCTCATGTGCGAGCATACAATTTTTCGCTATTGCTCTCCCTTTGATGAAAGCCGATTGGTTAAGTGAGATAAGTTCCTGCATCAAACATTGCATTCTGGAAACCATAAGGTTAGTGATAATTTTATATATATAATTACAACACGCGATTGGACGGTAATCTCCAAGCGCGGTGGCCCCCTCCTTCTTCGAAATCAGAGTTAAGAAGGTATGATTAATTTCTTTCAGCATTCGTCCAGTGTTGAAAAAATCCTGTACCATCTGCAGGAGTGGAAGCCTGAAGTGATCCCAATGCTGCTGGAAGAAACCCGCATTAAACCCGTCAGGTCCCGGGGATTTATTGGCATCCGCGTGTTTGACAATTAGCTCGATTTCTTCCATAGTAACCTCCCTGCGAAGCATGGCGTTACCCTTGTCCATGACAATACGTTTACATATGATCTCTGGAAAACCGGATGCATAGTCGGATTGGTTGTATAATGCACTGAAGAATGAAATAGCTTCATTAGCTATCAGATTATCTTCGGTTAGGACCCGCCCGTCGTTATTGATAAGGGACCCAATAGTATTCCTGTTCTGCCTGGCCCGTATAGTCGAGTGGAAGAATTTGGATCCCCGATCCCCATCCTTGAGCCATACACATTTGGCCCTTTGCTGGAGTTCGACCTCCTCCTGGAACCGTAAGCGACGAAGGAGGTCTTGAAGTGTGCACTCGTCCGCTGCTAGTGCAGGATCTAAAGGGGCATGCTGCAAACGGGTTTGCACCTCATTCAGCGCCTCCTCTGTTCTCTCAAGGTCGGAGCTCGGTCTTGAGCGGTTCCAGAGCTTGAGCCCAGTTTTAACTTGTTTAAGGACCTGTACAATTCGGAATTGGATATTGCCCGGCCTATCCGTCAAGAGTCCCGATTCCACCGCCTGGTTATAACCCTCCATTAGAGGCCAAGCGTTGTTATATCTAAAAGGACGTCTCCTCTTAATAGGATCTTGATGCAAGCGGATTAACAGCGGGGTGTGGTCACTAGTACCACAAGGCAGTCCTTCCACGTAGCTAGTATTGAATTTTTCCAACCAGTTCAGGTTGCAAAGAGTCCTGTCGAGCTGGCATACCACCCTGTTAGTTGCAGAACTATTGTTCCAGGACCACAGATGTCCAGTACGGGCTAGGCAATGTAGTCCCGACCGAAGCAAGCAAGATTGGAAGTCATTGAGAATATACTGCGGGACTTGTCTGCCTCCCAATTTGTCCTCCGCCTGTAATAAAGCATTGAAGTCGCCACAAAGGAGTAGGGGGGAGCTATTATCGATTTCGGCTGCAATTCTTGTGATATCCCTCCACAGATTAAACCGTAACTGACGATCATTATGACCATAAACTGCCCCAATAGTTACTTTGAGCCCTTCCTTGTTAGTGAAATCAATACAAATTAATTGGTCAGATATATATCGTACCTGGCCGGACCAATCCCCGGTGTACCACATAACCCAGATGCGCGCCATGCTGCTCGTTGACAGGTTGTGAACTGAAGTCCACTAGTGCGGCGTCCACCTGTCGATAACTGGTCTCGTCCTGATCTTGCTTTCTAGTAGCGCTACAATCGTACATTGGTGCTTCTTCATCAGATTTTTAACCTCTCTCCATCTTCCTATAGAGTTCGCTCCTCGGACATTCCACGTTAATAACGTCATTAATTATTGGCGGGGGGATTGTTGTCCTTTTTAAGTCTCTGACTCTCCCGTGGACGAATAGGAAGAGTGCTCGTGTCCAAATCCTCCTGGTTACTTCTCGCCATTGCTGCTGAAGCTGCCAACTTGCCCTTCATAGCTTCTGATGTTACCGACTTCCATCTCGGGCAAGCCACCGTCATGGCCTTACTACTCTCCAAGGAATTCGACTTGCTAGTTTCGAGTCCCTTCTCTCGTGGTCTGCCAACATTGTTGGCCATTGGGACCGATTGACGAGCTACTCCGCCCTCCCCTGTACTCCCATCATCAGCTCCCCGGGTTGCTTCTTCCCATCTGTACGTCATGGCGGCACTGTTGTTCCCCCCTTCTTCAAAGAAAATCAACTCCTGAGATGTCCCAGCGGCTGGTGATGGTGAAGCAGTGGGAGCGTTAGACACAATTATATATACATAAATAAATTATGTATATATAATTGTGTCTAACGCTCCCACTGCTTCACCATTACCACTAGACTAAAGATTTTTGACATATATATATATATATATATATATATATATATATATATATATATATATATATATATATATATATATTTTTTTTTTAATATATATATATATATATATATATATATATATATATATATATATATATATATATATATAAAAGAAGGGATCGATATATTCGTTATTTAGTATCTCCGGATATTAATTACTTTAGTTCAAAAACTAATGTATATGGTCTAAAAAGACACATTCGATAATTATTAGTAACTGTTATATTTTAAAAGCTTACTTGAATCCGCTTTCAACTTTTTGTTACCTTTCTACTCCTACTATATTTTATTTACTGGAAATTGCTGAGAAATTCAATTTCAGGGTTGGTTTCTATGAAAAATTCATCCGCATGATGGATTTTATGAAATGTCCAGAATTATATATTTACATGTTAAATATTCCAAGATTCCCTTTAGATGCTCTGTATTTACAAAATTGCCATCTTTAGAATACCATAACTACCCTTCGCACAAACTCAGATTTGGATTGCGATTTTCGTCTTCTTCTTCTCGAGAGAGATCTGAATTCCATTGCTCTCATCTTCAGCAAAAATCGCAAAGATCGTTCGTAGTTCACTGTACTTGTCTTCAGTCGAACTCCGATCATCGCTCATCATCATCATCATCTCATCATCATCATCATCATCGTGGAGAGATTTGAAGTTTTCCGACGATTAGGTCAGTTGTGGAGAGAAGATCTTCTTCTTTTTTTTCATAAGAGTTAGCATTGTTTTCAAAGAAGAACTAAAACTCTTGAATTTTTGTTCCTGACAAATTTTTTTCAAAAAAAAACAAAAAAAATAGGTTTTAGGTTTCTGTCGACTGTTCTCCATCATTCTCCGTATTAAAATCACGAAAAATGACCATTCTACGTGCTAAAAAGACGGAGAATGACCATTCTTCGTATCAAAATGACGGAGAATGGCTCCGTGATAAAATGACGGAGAATGGCCATTCTTCGTCATTTTAACACGGAGAATGGCTATTCTTGGTTAATTTAACAAGGAGAATGGCTATTCTTGGTTAATTTAACAAGGAGAATGGCCATTCTCCGTGATTTTAGCACGGAGAATGACCATTCATTCTCCGTGATTTTAGCACAGAGAATGGCTATTCTCCTTGTTAAATTGACGGAGAATGGCCATTCTCCCTCATTCTAACACGGAGAATGACTATTCTTTGTCAATTTAACAAGGAGAATGACCATTCTCCGTGGTAAAATGACGGAGAATGAGCATTCTCCGTGTCAAAATGATGGAGAATGGCTCCGTGATAAAATGACTGAGAATGGCTATTCTTCGTGTTAAAATGACGAAGAATGATCATTCTTCTTATTAAATTGACGGAGAATCACCATTCTCCGTCATTTTAACACGAAAAATGGCTATTCTTGGTCAATTTAACAAGAAGAATGGCCATTCTCCGTGGTTTTAGCACGGAGAATGACCATTCTCCTAGTTAAATTGACGGATAATGGCCATCCGTCATTCTAACACGGAGAATGACTATTCTTTGTCAACTTAACAAGGAGAATGACCATTCTTCATGGTTTTAGCACGGAGAATGACCATTCTCCATGGTTTTAGCACAGAGAATGACCATTCTCTGTGACATTACAACGGAGAATGATCATTCTCCTATATTTTATGGCCAGTTGAAACTTTGAAGGACCATAACTTTTGACTTGGAGGTCGAAACGAGGTCCGGTTTGTCGCAAAATGAGCGTATTTTCGAGGAGCCGGAGATTAACCGCTTCTCCGTTAGTCGGCCTTCCGAAATATTAGAATCGCGAAAAAATTATGTTTGGACCTCCGTTTTAACAGTTTTACCGTTGACCTTTTCGAAATTTTTCGACGAGTTTTTGAAGTAAGGTTTGTAGATTTTTGAGGAGAAAACCTAGATTCGAAAGTGAGCAGCGTATGGAAGAAGAGGAAGTATCGAAACATTTTTTTAAGTGTAGTTTCGTGGGTGTTTTCAATAAATTAGAAGGAAGGGCAAAAGGGTCATTCAGAACCCCCTTTATATATTTTTTGCTAATTTTGGGCACGCGATGAAATGTTATTGTGCGGTGGATTTTTCATAATTTTTTTTATTTTTTGGGCATTTCATAAAATTTTCCTTTTATTTATATCAATTTTCAATTTATAACCTATGGATAAATATGTTTCATGAAATTGAAAGCTCTCTAGTCTAATCGAAAATACATTATCACATGAATTTTAACATAGTACGAAGAAAGAGGATGACAACCATATAATTTCTAAATTTATATAGAAAATATATGTTTACATTAATATTTTATTTAAACTATTTTGAAATTAGGAAAACAAATGTTTGTTAAAATCCAAAGATTGTAGATTATCAGGCATGTTATTTACAATCATTAAATTTATTTGCTAATACGGCTATACTTATGAAACTGTTCATTTATAGAGTTTTTAGTTTTTTCCCAATTCTGACCAAAGAAGGGGGAAGGGACAGTTGGTCTGTGTAGAATTGTCCAATGGAAAATGCAGAAGCCAATTCAAAATGCTCATGCAATTAAAATTTACCAAAACCACAATTTGTACAAAAGTATATAGGACTGAGAAGCCACAAGCATATTATTGCGACGTTTGCTTGCTAATTGTCATGAGGTTGCATCGCTTGGGAGATAAAATGATCACTCGCTGCTTTCCATTTTTTTTCTAGACTTTCTACTGTTTATTTTATTATTTCAATACTAGTTTACCAATGCGTTATGAAAAATTATAGAGAATTGATCATTTTTTTCAAACATTTTCTTAGAAAGAGTTGGGAATTCAAAACTTGGCCCGCATAGTGTGTGAGAGAAATCCGGTAGAATTTTTTTTGAGGAAAAGCTATTCATAGGTCAATCACTGAGCTAGATTTGTAGATCCAATTTTACAACCCAAAACCACTAACAGATTTGCAGGTTCTGAAATTAATAATATTATAATCAAAATAATGTTTATCGTTATTATAATATTTTTATATTTACAATAAAATACTTATTATTTAATAAATATAATTTATATAATACTACAAGCACGGTGCCTGGTGTGTGCATTATTGCAATAAATTTTTTGACTTTCATCCCATTTATTAATATAAATTTGTACTTATATTCCACTTTTTAATTTTATTAGACTTATATTTTATTTTTTGTCACGAAAAATATTTATTTTGTCACAAAAAAATAAAAAATATTTTTCGCGACAAAAAATAGAATGTAAGTCTAATAAAATTAAAAAGTTAAATGTAAGTACAAATTCATATTAATAAGTGAGATAAAAGTCAAAAAAATTCTTATTGAAAATATTTCGGACTTCACTCTTATATATTATATTATAGTATATAACATATAATGTCAAATCAATTTTATTATTTAGTTTCATTATTCATATATAAAATAATAGTAACAATCGTCATATTATAATTAATTATATTTTGTCATGGTAATTTGCTATAATCTACAGAACATGTAACATGTGATAGCCAACTAATGGGCTTTAATCAACTATGTACATGGTACTATCTACAAAATTGTGCAACTCGAGTCCATTTTCATTCCGAAAATACATTAGATAGATCAGTACAGAGGAGGCTTTGAAGTCTTTTATGTGTTGTACGTCACTAAAATGCTGAAAGAAGCACGGAAGCAGGATTTAAATTTTAGAGAGACCGTACCACAACGTATATATATATATATTTTTAATTGTCATATTAATTAAACTTTAATAGTAAAAATATACTAAAACTTAAACAAGAATGAACAAAAAAAAAAAAATATTTTTAAAGTGTTAGAAAAAAGAAAAAAAATTATAGTATTCAAAATATGGGCTAAATTGTAACTTGATACACTCAACTATCATTGTTTTTCAACTTTATACCCTCAGTTTTTATAATTACAAACTTAATACGATATTTTAACTTATTTTTCTAACTTGATATCTAATTTTTTTTTAATTCCTAAACTACCCTACCCTTTCCTTCCGGCTGCTACTTCCTCCACCCTCCACCCTCCTCCTCCTCCCCCCCCCCCCCCCCCCCCCCCCCCCCCCCCCGGCCACCCCCCTACCCGACCCCTCCCCCACCAGCATCCACTCCCCCTACAACTAGAACAAACTTGCATCTCCAAAACACTACAACTAGAACAAACTTGCATCTCCAAAAAAAAGAAATAACTATTTATAATTTAGTTCTATGTAATTCTACAGTAAGAGCAATATTGAAACTCATCCATTAATAGATTTTTACTTTATCCACCTTCCATGAACAAATAAAATAAATCCTACAGTGGTCTAGGAAGTTTGATAAAATAGTTCTCTATGTTCGTGAGTTGGTTTATTCAAGTTATAAGTCTAGTATGATATCTTTTATTCAGCTATATCAAACCTATGAAATAATATATATGAATTATCAATTAAAAGAATGATTTCAAATCTATGCCATGTTCTTACTCAATTTCTCTTATTAAATTAGACTATCAATTTCTATAAAACCTGACCTTTTAAAGTGTACAAGAACACGTCTTGTATAAGCACAACTTATACTTGTACGAAATTACGTTTAACGACGACTTATCGATTCGACAGAATTGGAACATGATAGAAGGTGCCCTCGCGGTGATCTCGTCGAGGCGCTATCTCGCTGAAAAAGGAGGAGGAAAGATAAAGAGAGAGAGAGAGAGAGGAGAGAGAGAGAGAGAGGGAATGAGAGATGGTTAGGTGCTATAATGTGAATGTTCCTTTGGTTAAATAAGGAAATGTAAAATTAATTATTAAAAGGAAATAGGAAAAATTATGCGAGAAAAAAAGAGATGAGAAATAAAATAAAATAGTAATAATAGTTATAACTAAAAAAATAATGTATTTGCATTATAAATTCTAATTTTTTCAACCATAAAAATAACAACGAAATTCTATATTTTTCACTTTCAACTTTCACAATTCAACCATACAAACAACAAAATTCTATATTCTTCCACTTTCAACTTATACGTATGGCACGATATTTTGCTTTCACACTTTTTTACCTTTTATATTTTTTTTTTTACACTTTCTGACCTCCTTGGTGTACGAATATAATGTGACAATTGTGAACTATATTGTTTTCTCTCTGTCACAGATGTTATATATGCTTTGAAAGAATTATTATCGAATTTGACTATTTCAAAATAATGAAGGCTATACGACTATAATGCTTCTACGAGGCAGTGCAAAACTATTGAGAGAGAGCGAGAGATTGTGACATGATACTAAAATCTGTGAGCTCCCTTGGAACAAATTTGGACATGGACTCGATACGAGCCAAGTCGGTCACCTAGCCTAGCACACCACATTTGACTCGAAGAAGACAACGAAACCCCCCTCCCCCACAAATCCCTCCTCACTTTCCCAGTTCCCTCACGAGTCACGCCACCTTCTTAATAGTCTTCTCCCGAAACAAAAACCTCAAAATCAAAACGTAACTTTCCAAAATCCCAAACTCCTGAGACACTCGTGAAACCCTTATATTTTAATAATAGCCCCCCGCCCCCCGCCCCCCGTCCCCCGCCGCCAGCTCAGCTCATCAATTATTATTTTATTTCCCCCCTCGTTCTCACCCCCTCCATTCCTCTACGTTTCTTTCTTAATTTCTGTTCACGCCATATAGACTCCCTTCCCTCCCCCCAACCCCCTTTGTGGCCCCCACCGACCGTTAGAGCCTCCTCCCTCCCTTCTCTTCCCCATTTTCCGTTGCTGATCATTTTCAAGAACTCCGCCAAGAATCTCCTCTGCTTGCTTCCAACCATGGTGCTCTTCCGGGTTTTCGCGGCGGAGGACGCCAAGGACTCCTCCTCCGCCCCGAGGAGCAATACCACCACCAGCGGCCACTTCAAGGCCTTCCCGCTGAAGGCCGTCGCGCTCTTCCTCGTCTTCGTCGCGCTCGCCACCGTCCTCTCCTTCGCCACCATCTACAGGTCCCGCTACTTCGACATCAAGGCCGCAATCGCCCAGCCCATGGCCTCGGCCGCCCGCCTCTGCCGCGGAGGCGGCGAGGACGACGACCCGGACGGCCTCGCGCGGTGGATCAGGCCGCCGAGGGCCGCGATGCACAACATGAGCGACGCGGAGCTCTTCTGGAGGGCCTCCATGGTGCCCATGATCAGCAAGTACCCGTTCAAGAGGAAGCCGAAGGTCGCGTTCATGTTCCTGACCAGGGGCCCGCTGCCGCTCGCGCCGATTTGGGAGAAGTTCTTCGAAGGGCACGAGGGGTTGTACTCGGTCTACGTGCACACGCTGCCGGACTACAAGGACGGGTTCCCTCCGGCTTCGGTGTTCTATCGGCGGCAGATTCCTAGTCAGGTATCGCTTCCCTTCGACTTGTATGTTCCTGCTAAACTCCTTTTTTTGTTGCTTTTTTTTTTTTTTAGTTTGATTATATTGTTTGCTGCCGTAAGTCACGAGTTCAAAGTGATTTATGTACTCGAGGCATGTTAATATGATGTGGTCGATCCAAATTAGGATGTCTTTGGTTGCCGTTGCCGTCGAGGAAGCACAAACAGTCCAAAAATGTGGTCCGTGTGGTGTCACAAGACACGTATCGGACACACCCGGGACGCTCCAAAATACACTATGGGTCTGCTTGGCAATTATAGGAGTAGCGGTTATGAAATGATTCTAGAGTACCGGTTATGAACAGTTATGAGGGGTCCGGTTTTGGATGATTTTTTAAGTAGCGACTTTTAAACCAGTCAAATACATGCTTGGTAATTCACTAACGAGCGGTTCTGAAAGTTTTTTACACGAATAAAATTAAATAGGAAAGGGTATCAGTAGTTATAATTATGTATTTTTTGTCAGAATATAAATGGAATAAAATAATAAAGCCGCTCAAAACCCACCGATTTGGGGTGTTTATAAAGCCACCCAATACATCACACCGGTTTTGGGGAGTTTTTTAGCAGACCAAAACCAGTTCCTCAAAAAAAATTAACAAGCAGGATTTTTCATAAACGGTCGGTTCAAAAACACCCCAGATCCTTACCGTGTTATGTCTAGACAGGTTGCCGTCTATTGAAACTTGATGAATTTTTAGCATTTGTTGAAATCAGTGGCGGAGCTAGCATCTAAATTAGGGGGGCTGAATTTTAGGTATAGCTTGAGCGACACGAGGATACTAGTATCGTGCAGCCTAAAATACCAAAATTTTGATAATTTATTTATCCAAAACAAGAGAATAAAACATAACTAAGAAAATATTTTAAAAAAAAAATCATTTTTTAAAAAAAAATCGGGGCGGGCACAACCCACCCATGCCCTGTTGTAGCTCCGCCCTTGGTTGAAATGGAAATCATGGAAAAAAAAGGTGTTTGACTATATATGCAACTGCCTGAAAAATTATGCATCGCGTATCTATATTGTGACCTTATCTATATTCATGTTCTTATTTTTGCCAACCTAGGTTGGCATAGTAGAATATAGTGAATTTGAAATCCTTCCGTGTGTTTGGTTGTATAATTAGTAATTACTTCTCCTCTTGAGAGGCAAGATTACCTCCTGAATATTAATAAATATACAACATTTTATAACAATGACCACTTTTTTTTTATTTGGGAGGTGAAGTTACGTTCGCCATAATCCATGGTGATTTCCAATTACCTAATTCATGTTAAGCAAACATTGCGAACTGGGTTATGATTTCCATGTCCTAGTAATTATAACTTCAATGGAATACATATGTTAGTTTTTATGATATCTTGTGTCGTATATCGACTATGCGTAGCCTATGTCTAAGAAGAAGTGATTGGTTGCCTATGGTAGAAAAGGTTCAAAAGCGTCTCACTAGTTGGAAGGGTACTCTCTTAGCAAGGGAAGGAATGTTGGTTCATATTATTTCCATTCTTTCTGCTATTCTTTTATATATGCTCTCTATGTTTCGTGCTCCTAAATGAGTTATCAAAAGAATTGGTTTCTTTTGAAGAGCTTTCCTTTGATTGAATTGTCTTGTCAACTGGAAATCGGTCTGTAGAAGTAAAAAAAGGAGGTTTGGTCATCCTTAATTTATATCACTTTAAACAAGCCCTACTTGAAAAATGGAGATGGAGACTCTCATTAGGACATAGTGCTCCATGGGCTCGTCTAGTCCTTAATAACTACGATACTACAAGGGCTTATTAGGATCTTTCAACTTTTTGTCATCTTCTTCATTTCTTCCGTTTGAAAAGGCGTGAACATTGTTGATTATATTCTTTCTCAAGGTGTATATTTGAAATGTGGCAATGAGTCAATGACACAACTATCAAATTCTGGAAAGATATATAGGTTGGAGACGAAAACTTTGCTTATTTGTTTACTAACCTCTTCAATTTAGCCGTTGACAAAGATTCATTGGTTTCTTCACAAATTTTTTTTGGAAGGGGTTAGATGGTATTGGCATCCGACAGTCAATAAAGTTATCGCTGATGAAGTTTTTCAGGAGTTTTCTTACGTTAAATATCCTTGCCGCGGTGTCTTTAAACCACGGGTGGATTTGAGAAGATGATGGAAATCTACATGTATTTACACTGTGAAGTCTATATATAGAAAGCTTATGGGGGGTTGGTTAATCGGGATTCTAAAACCACAATGTGTGATTTTAAAATCTGGTGATAGTGGATAAGGATTCAAGACCGTGGTTTAATATTGAGGTGTTAGTCTATCTTGTTTTATAAGTCACTGAAAATGTGGAGTTTGGAATCACCTCACTGATGAGGTGTTAGTCTATCTTGTTTTATAAGTCTCTCTCTCTCTCTCTCTCTCTCTCTCTCTCTCTCTCTCTCTCTCTCTCGTCAATGGGATCAGGGGCATCAGCAAAAATCCAACTTGCTAGTCTAGAATATTGAGATATCTCCTAGTCAATATTAGAATTTCCATGTCCTGAGTTTTCACTGCTAGATTAGCCGAAAGATTAGTACTTGTGAGCTAGGAAGCAGGACACACAAAAAATTCCTGTTGTGTCTGTCACATTGTGTCAGATAGGGAATTAAAAGTTTGGTTAAATTTGTTTAGATTCAACTTAACCTGATAATTCTTGTTTCGGATGATATATTGTATTGGGTGATACACATTGTATCCTACGAACAGAAATACATTGCAAGCTAAACTGTCCGTCTTGTTCTTTCAATGAATTGTACCATTCATGGGTTCTATTGTACTGTATCGTCAGACAAGTATTACACACACACACACACACACACACACACACACACACACCACCCCTCATAAGTTTAAAGTTCAATATTTTAAAAGTTTGACAGACACAATGTTGCATGGATACAGATAACACACAGCTACATGGACATGACACCTATTTTGTGTGTCCAAATATATTTTGGAGTGTCCATGATGCTCTGATAAGCATCACTGTCCAGATTTTTGGAGGGTCCGTGCTTCCTAGACGACATAATTTAAAGGTGACGAGTGTTAGTGATGAAAAAATTATGATATAAGGGTTATGTCATAATTGTGAAAACCACTGGGTTCTGTAATTTACTGAATTCTCCTATTTTTCATACAATTATTATCCCAAACTATTAGAGTAGGTCTTTATTTTGCATTAAAATGATAAAATACAAATTAACATTTGAGAGTTATTGGAGCTATTCGAAGTTGAAGATCGGCTAAAGGTTAAAGGTTGGGTACAGTTGCTGTATGTTTCTTCTTCATAGGAAAGAATCTCAAACAATTTCACACAGAGATAAGAGGAGATCATTTTAACAAGAAAAGGTAGTATTCAATTCATATTAGCAGTTACCAGAAAGATTTTATGTGAAGTATGGATGCAATTATTTGGAACACTTGAGCATCCCTATCTATGTTTATAACAGTGAAGGACACAACATGTGCTGGTGCAAGACACGTGGTGTGTGTATTCACCTTTTTGAAAAAGTATCTGCAAAGTAAATAGAGAAGAAAAAGAGGCCTGACTCACATGGGAGAAAAACCTGCTTAGGCACTTGGTTGGCTGGATTAGTTCGAGTATTACTAGAAATGAACGAATTAGCCAAATATTTATTTCTCTTGGCTTTACCCTTTGGTGCTTAATTTTTTTACTTTTGCATCTTTCTTTATTCATATGTTTCCTCCTTTGGAGTCTATGAACTAGTGATCAGATATGCACATTGGTGTACGTTTAAACTACCTACCAAATATTAGGTGGACTACTAGTGATATCCGGTTCAGGTCCTTCTGTGCGACCAAGTTGTCTTTAGTTAGCTCAGGTGGTTTCATGTTTACATAGGATTTTGACCATGTTAAGCTAGAATAATTAGCTTCATAATTATTGGGTTGGGTTAATATTTTTTAATTATCAATATTCACTAATGAAAATTGAAATAATTGATAATAGGCTAACACTTTAGGGAATGCATTAAGCACCTGTGGTTTGAATGCAAATGAAATTCTACAAGTTCTAATTTCCAGCATTTTCCTTAGTCCTGTTGTTTGGTTACTTATTGTGGAATTCCAAATTCATGTGGAGTTTCTATCTCATTTATTAATAAATAATAAATTTGAATTAATTATGATATGCTAGTTTCAACTTCAAGTCTAGGGTTCTGAAAATATACATACTTGGGTGCAAAGATGTTCAATGTACAATAAATGGAATTCTGCTTATGCCCAATCAATGGGTTTATGTATTCAATTACAAGTTAGCACACATGAATTGAAATTGCAATCCCATGTTCTCAACCCATTAATTGAGTCTAAAATCACAGGGGAGAGAAATTACACACAACTACGTGTCAAGAGACTATATTTTGAAAAATACTGGGGTTATCTTTATTATGCCTTTAATAGGCTTTACGACCAAACAAACAAGCTAGAGATATTCTTAACCGATAAACGATCTCTTAACACGCCCCTCAAGCTTTTAGTGCATCGATAAACGAGAGCTTGCCTATAAGAAGCTGAAAAGTGACGATCAAATATGTGACGATGCAGAACCAGACAATGGCTAGCAAGCAGCAGTACCCGAATAGGGCTTCAGAATCTCATATGCTCTTGATAATGACAGTAGGCAACCAACAACGATGGTGGGAGGTTGCATGAACTCGCATGTGCTTGAGAGTTACAATGGTAGAAGACGGCCAACATTGTTGTTGGAAGGTTGCAAAACCTCTTTTGTACTGAAGAGTGATAGAAGATGACCAACCATGATGTTGGGAGGTTGCACAAGTGTGTCAGGTCTCAGACTAGAGACCATGGCCATTGTTTGCATTTGGACTTCATGAATCATCGGGAGGACTGTTGAAAATTTATTGGAGACGAGGATAATGACGAAAGCGTAGAAAGTAAAAAATGGTAGTGAATTATAAATGGCTGAGGTAGCACTAGCATAGCTGAAGTCTTGATTACCATGAAGTATTAGTATTTTGATCTCAGCTTGAATGCAATAAGGAATTCTAGGAGACATTCTACACTTCAAAATATTTCATGTGATTAATTTATGATTGTTTATTATGAATGGCATGGCCGAACTCCTATGAATACCACAGCCTTTGTCTAGCAATTGACCCTTAATCCCACTATGTTTCATATCTGGTACATAACAAAACATGGACAGTTTTTCACATACCTTTACGGAGTCTCCGCCTAGCCTTTAGATAAAGCCAACAATAGTGGTCTTAGATTTATCTCCTTCGAACTCCTCAAAGTCTTTTCTCTTTCGCATGATTGCATAGTTTCAATGCCAAGATACCATGTGCTCCTGACTGTGGCATAGGTTCCTATAGACTGATATTAAAGTTCCTCAATCTTTTTCTAACAAAATTAGCATTTTCATCAGTATTTGTACCAAGTATTATGATGTTTCACGATCTTTACTTCTTCTTTTTTGTAAATGGAACATTGAACTCCAGACCCATACCTTGATTCATTATATGGCTTTGAAGTCGACCCTATCTCAACCCACTGATCCTCTTTGACCTCCTTGTCTTCTTCCTAGGCCTTGTGATGTGCCATCATGATAAATATGCACCTCTTCCTCTTTTCACTTCCACGAAATTTTGGAACTTTTCTCCTTTTGAGTCCTCTTGTGGAGAGAGTTTTTCTTTGCTTATAGCACTTAAATAGCTTTTCTTGTTCATGGTGTTCGACAGAACCCATGAGTTATCTTAATAGCTATAACCACAAAATCATAGTACAGGTGCACAGACACTAGACCTTTTCTATCACTAAGATATCAGTTAGTAATTCTCCATTTCTTTTAACTCTTGTAAATTTAGGCCCCTCTTTAAGACCTGCCTCTACTCCCCATAGTTTAAGGCCCCATCCTAGCTGACCTCTTCCTTCTCTCATAACACCAGTCACTGTCCTATAAGCCAAGAGTCCTACAAAAGAGGAACGTGCACAAAGCTCATAAGGGACCTTCTGAAAAATTACAGTAGCATTAAGTTCTATATAAATCAACGTTTGTTTACGGTTGAAGGTACTTAGGCTATAATTTGAAATTATCTTCTGCAGGTCGCAGAATGGGGAAAGATGAGCATGTGTGATGCAGAGCGGCGGCTCCTTGCAAATGCACTACTTGACCTTTCCAATGAACGGTTTGTCCTTTTGTCGGAGTCCTGCATCCCTCTATACAACTTCGTCATCGTCTACCAGTACCTCATGAAGTCCCGGTACAGCTTTGTTGGTGCTTTTGACGATCCCGGCCCCCACGGGAGAGGGCGGTACAGCCCGCGTATGGCCCCGGATGTTGGCATCTCTCAGTGGCGCAAAGGGGCTCAATGGTTTGAAGTGGATCGTAACCTTGCAGCCAGGGTAGTCTCCGACATGAAATTCTACCCGAAATTCAGAGATTTCTGCAAACCAGCATGCTATGTTGACGAGCACTACTTCCCCACCATGCTCACTATCGAGACGCCGCATCTTATTGCAAATCGGAGCATCACTTGGGTGGATTGGTCCAGGGGTGGTGCTCACCCTGCCACTTTTGGGAAGGGGGATATTACTGAAGCGTTCCTGAAGAGGATACTTGGGGACAAAAAATGTTTGTACAATGACCAGCCATCCACAGTTTGTTTCCTCTTTGCTCGGAAGTTTGCTCCCAGTGCTTTGGAGCCTCTGCTGAACTTTGCGAACACTTTGCTCGCATTCTAGCTAATGGTAGTATAGGTATAGGAATAGATTGCTTGGTCTATTAGGTGAGAGTTAAAAAAATGAGAAAGATATATAGTTAGTACTGCAAAGCCATTTTTTCCTTATTGTATAGCATGAGGTACCAATCTTTCTATACTATATACAGGTCTACAGGGATTCACATTACCAAACTTTGCTCTGTTTTGTAGTTTTAACTGGACGTTCCTTGTACTAGTACTACAGAATTCAGTTGTGCAGTCTTATTAGCAGGTTTATGGAGTGATCGTTACGTCAAATTCTGTAGTCTCATATATTCGCAAGGGGTTAGCTCTTTTTGTTTGTCGACCTTTTCTTTGCAGGAAATTATTCCCTCAATAGTCCGCAGTCGAGATGCTTGTAATGTGCCATGGAATGTAAAAACATTTTAGGCCCTTCACCTGCTTCGCGTTCGGATTAGTCTTCTTCTTTGTTCTCTTTCTAGATTTCCCAGCCGATGAGGTTGAAGTTAGCCCATGTATCATATTGGTGGCATGAGTGAGATCCTTTTGTTAAGCGTTACCTAATCGACGTCAGCATGGCATCAAAATGTATAATTTATGGTTCTGGTTATAAATCATCTTTGGTTTATTAGCAGTCGTGCTCTATTGTGTTTGAAATGTACAAAATTTTCCTTAACCTATTGACCACTCCATTGAAAAGCCTGAGCCATTAGGCGCCAGTTGCAACTATGGAAACTTGGGTTTTGGGTTGTGTTTGCTTGTGGATGGGAGTCTTCATGGCTCCGGGGCTAAGGTAACTCCAATGGGAGAGCCCGTGTTATGGGCACCTCATTGCACGGTTCATAGAGCACTTATGTATGTAAAGTGAACCTGTACGAAAAAGTTGTCATAAAATTTTGTTGTTTGTCCCGTCGTTAGTCCTATCTACATTTCTAGGATATCTATATTTCTAGGATGGCCCAAGAACACGCTCATCATTCAGCACAGTATAGAGACTTTTGAATTGCGAGGTACCAGAGTACACATGTTGTCATGCCCCGCTCCCGTAGGAGCGGTCGTCCTCGTTAAGGCGTGATGCCGCACGGGCCTAGGTTGCGTCCGTGCAAGGCCAAGTCCAGAAACGGCCGATTTGAGCTAGGGCACAGAGTCGCACAGAATGTCCCCATTTGCAGCGGAAAGTAAATGAACACAAGTAGAAGCGAATTCAAACTCTTTATTGATATTCAAGAAGTTTACAAGCGGCGCTAGGCCGAGTTTACAAGTCTTTCAAGCTCTCTCTCTCTCTCTCGAAAACATAAAAGGCGTGCCAAGTGGCTTACAAGATGGAATGATTCATGGCGATGTTCGGATACATTATGTCTCGTATATGGTGCTTCAGCTCATTGCAACGCTCCAAGGCTCCAGAGATAGCTCCGCGCCTTAGCACGTTCGAGGGAAGCTCCGCACCCGATGACGTCTCCTGCATCCTGCAAGCAGACTGTGGGGTTATCAGTACATTGTTATGCACTGGTGGGGAGGCTAGCTCGCCCACAATGCTATCATTACCAAACACGTTCCATTTACTTTTGTGCACCGTCTATCATTCATTGTCTTTCTAATCTTGCCTTAGGATCAGTTTCATGGCATATTTCGTAACATATCTCGTGTTGCCGAATTCAAGTGTCTGCATGGAAATGCATGCACGACTTACCCATACTTACCGTCCGGCCTTCCCTGTCCAAAGTAAACCAAGTTAGTCAACAATTCACATGTAGTAACTTAACGTGATTCATGTAAACATTCAATGTTAAGGACGTGTCCCTGCCTCAGGTTCTAGCACGTCGTAGGCACGTTCTCTAACTCATTTGCAGAACATACTCTTATCATTTGGTGTGTTACATTTCAAGCATATTCAGAGTGTTACATTTCAAGCATGTTCAGAGTGTTACATTTTCAGCATGTTCAGGATGTTACATTTCAAGCATGTTCAGAGTGTTACCTTTCAAGCATGTTCAGAGTGTTACATTTCAAGCATGTTCAGGAGGCACTTCATTTAGTTAATTTAGACTACTTGTTTCAATGCAAGGACTTGCACGTGGATTGCCACCAGCATAGCCCACTTAATCTACATGTACGGGTTGCTGGCATCACAAGCCATTTAGGACATATCACTTGGGCATTCTCACCTATCGAAGCGTGATGGCTGGTACACCTTGATAGTCTCTTGAAATGCCTGGCCTTACGTCTCCTTGAGTGGCCGAGCCCCCACTCAAAGCAGCCCGTAAGCCCCATGTCTGATTCCGCCTAGGCCGGCCACGATATACCCCCCATCAATCGTGCCGCGGAATCCTTCCTCATGACGGCCACGGTATTCCCCCCTCCCCCCATCGCCCGTGCCGTTTGTCCACGACCATTTCGTATTGACTTGTCATTTAACATAACGGCTGTCTTGAGCCATAGGCTATCTCTGAGCCATAAGGCGTTATCGACCAGGTTGGCGTCCGTGCAACGAGGGTAGCGAGTCCCGTTGCACGTGCCTGTCATACCTGTCGCTAACCATTCTTTCCTTTCTTATCTTTTATTCACTCTTTCATTTCTTTCTTTCACTTGTTCGTTCATTCATTCATTCTTCACGTATTCATTCATTCATTCGTTGATTCATTCATTCACTTATTCGTTCATTCATTCATACATACATTATGCAACTCCCCGTGCGGGAGTCGCCTTGGCGACCTATCGGTCCCGAAGTCTTTCAATGTTGCTATACTCTACTCGGAACGACTATGTCGATAGTCTTCTGTTTCATTGTTGTAAATCATTCATTGTTTCATTGTTGAACGCGTAAGAGACTTGAACGTAAGCTTATGCCTTAGCATGAGAGTAGAGCGCGGTGCGAGAGTTCTCACATTTTTTCATGTTCTTTTCTATATTCTATACAAGCATACAAGATGGGATTATTCCCTTAGCTAGGTGCGTTGAGTCATTCATTTATTAGCATGCTCGGTGTTGACGCCTATCGATTCTAGCAATAGTATCCATATTGTTATGTGTCTAGGCTAAGCAAAGACGGGTTCATCGGAGCCACCCACCTTAGCGATGTTTGCATCGGCCGAGCGATACTCCGAGCGCGCCTTTGAAAGTCTAAGTCTGGATTCCTCTTGACGGGCCAATGTAAGCCTTGCATCGATTCTTCATCAGATCGATGCCAACTCTTCGGGTCGACGGCTCGTTTGAGTCGTTGTACTAACCGTTTGAATCGGCGTTCCGCTAGGGCGGAGCGGGTCATTACATAATACACCACTCAAAACAAGTCTCGTCTTTGAGACTTCCTGAGTGCAGGTCATCCTACCGTTCCTTAACCCATGTCGTGTACGTATCTTAGACAATTCTATCGAACGGCTCTATCGTTCGATGGCATCGAACCATACTCGATACCTTTCTAAGTTCCTTGTCGCATACGTTTGGTCGATTTTATTGAATAACTTTTTATTCATTTTAGAGTTGATGGTACTTATTCAATTCAAGTGTTTCTTCGTCTTGGTTGCTATTTCTTCGTGTCATGGGACTGAAATGGTCGCACGAGGCACGTTAAAATTCATCAAATACGAGGGTCGTAGGCTGAGGCAAACTCACTTTCGTTTATCTCGGTCATCGAGATGACCCGATTCGCTTCTCAAGCGTTCTTGTCCACGAAATCAGTATGGTTTCTTCTTAGCAGGTCGACCAAGTCTAAGTAATTTTCGTCCGATTCAAGACCAAGTATTGCACTATCGTCGAGTATATCTTCCTATCAATGGTTCAATTCGTTATACCAACTTTTATTTGCACGATATCGATTCCATATCATTCACTTGTTTAGGGCCAATCTCGTTGTCGTTCACGCACACTCCGCTGACACGTTTCCTTGATTTCGAGCCACGCTCGTACTAGTATCATTCCTTTCTTTTAACACGATCTCAATCCCCGATACTTTCCATTCCTCAAGTCTCGTTTGGAATTCAACGTGTCACTTGGTTGGATCATGCACGCATTCCAGGCGTCTCCAAAATACATGCATTCACCAAACCGCGTGATAGAGAATTCATCATTCTCACTCGACTCGTATCGTGCACATACTCCGGCGTCCCTGAAATATATGCATGTCAGCCGAATCTCGTGAGGGGTATTCCTATATTCATGATTCACACTATCCATCCAAGCCAATCCTCAATATCAATCTTTCGATTGCTAACTATTGAAACAGGTGCGTCTCGCCTAACCGCTAGGCCATTTCTCAAGGCTAAGTCAATGTCAGGATTGGAATCATAGTTCCCCAATAATAATGCCAATACTGACCCCAATCCTAGGGTCAAACCAAAGTCGATAGTACGGGGGTTTTTTACCCGAACTCGCGTCACTCAGATTTCTAAACATCGAGCATGATCGCCTAATTCGAATCAAGGCATTCGTCGCGCAGCGCAACGAATTCAAATCCGTTTTAATCACCTATTCGACATACTTCACATATCCATTTTAATCAATTCATGTATTCGATCACGAGTTCATCTAGCTTTGACGATATGTTGCGCCCCAATCTCACGCTAGTCCGATTATCCATGGTGGTTCATGAATCACCATGCAATGCTCCCGCGAAATAATCATTCTCTTCGGAACGCAACTCTTGCTTGCGTCTAGACTAATTCATTCTCGATACGCGGATTGGACCTACGCAATCCTCAAGCTCAATCGTCACGCATGCTAAGTCATTCTCGAGTCCACATTCGCGTCAAACCACAAGTCGATGTATCAAATTTGCCATGCCATGCAAGTTCGATCACCCCCGCTGTATGAATCACCATACCAGCGCTTATGCAGAGTGATCGCCCTAATCGGCGCGACGCATGTGCGAGGCTGGAGTTGCGCTCGCATAAGACAAGAACGTCAACGTTGTGGTTATCGTCGAAGCAAATCCAAATATTTCATTTTCCTCCAAGCTAAGATCTCTATTCGATAGTCCGATCGTCATTCGTTCAACTAGAAAATCCTCGAGCCACGTCTATATTTTCCTCGACACGTTTCAATATCCCGAGTATAGCATCCATCGGAACAATAACATTTTGCACGATCGTCATTCGCCGAGTCAGAGTACCCCGAGTTATCGCATATCGATCTTTGATACGCCTCAATACCATCGACGATATGCGTAACCTGACGATCTTCCTTTGCAACCAATTTCGAGTCGTGCGACTGATGCTATTGTCCGAACTGGATATTCCACAATTTTCTCGATATTCAAGATCAAGTTCGATCACTATTCCTCAAGCTCATTTCAAGATCGTTGTTCAAAACTCAAGTCACATTTCATTTGAATCAATCCGAAATCGTACGTGCGATCCTCTAAGTTTCCTCGATCCAGACCATTCATTTTCATTCATTGTTCCGAATTATTTTCTAACACGCGTTGCCCATTGACAAGTTGTCCGAACGACATCCTGTTCGGGACATTCGAAGTCACGACCAACTAAGCGTGACGCATTCTAAGGCTTTGCGTGATCGCATCGCTTCGCCGACATACTCGTTCTATCCGTATATCCTTTTGTCTCGCTCGAATAACTTCTATGCCGTCTATACACCACTCAGGGTTCGAGCCACTCGACTAGTCGTCGACACTAATTATTCTTCTTCTCCGAACCTATCACATACACCACTCAGATTCAAGCCAGCCTATTTAATCCACAATCACATTCGCATCATTTGCTAAAACATATTTCAGATTTGTTCGATGAATCTCTAGAGTAATCGCTCACCTCGTATCGACGCATTAAGTCGATCGCACTATTCCTCAAAATCTAAATCAATCTTCCGTGCACGCCTAAGCGTTAGTTTGATAGCGTTCCTATCGATATACACTCTAAGTGTAGCTTCGTTTCTGATCGAGCGGTACTTGATATCGCTCGCAAATCGATTACACCAAAAAGTCGAGGTGCGCGACACGCGGCACAACTTAGCCAAAAGGCCGTGTACATAAATATCCCGTGCGGACTATGTTCGAGTTTGCACGCTCACTTATTCTCGTTCGAGCGATAGTCGATCTCACTCGCAAACTCGTTCGCACCAAAGGTCTAGGTGCACGATACTCGGCACGACATAGCCAAAAGGCTGCGTGTAAAACCATCCCGTTCGAACTATACTTCGGTCTCGTGTACTCGTTCGCCATTGTCAGTGTAAGATTATTCAAGCACGCCTTGCGTTTGCTAACATTTAGCATTTTTGTTTTCTTTAGACTCAAATCCGTCATGGTTTGGCATAAAGGCCTTCGACTATTGATCCCGTCCAACCGAGTACTTGTACGAGCTTTTGAAAATATTAGACTTATTGTATGGAACATCCCAAGGCACAATGAGAGAGAGCGTACACTTCTTCTTCTAACGACGAGCTTTCAAAACTGAGAAATCGACGTGAAGTCCAAGGACGTAAAGCCATGCTCTGATACCAATCTGCCATGCCCTGCTCCCGTAGGAGCGATCGTCCTCGTTAAGGCGTGATGCCGCACGGGCCTAGGTTGCGCCCGTGCAAGCCCAAGTCCAGAAACGGTCGATTTCAGCTAGGCCACAGAGTCGCACAGAGTGTCCCCATTTGCAGCAGAAAGTAAATGAACACAAGTAGAAGCAAATTCAAACTCTTTACTGATATTCAAGAAGTTTACAAGCGGCGCTAGGCCGAGTTTACAAGTCTCTCAAACTCTCTCTCTCTGAAACATAAAAGGCATGCCAAGTGGCTTACAAGATGGAATAATTCATGGCGATGTTTCGATACATTATGTCATGTATATGGTGCTTCAGCTCCTTGCAACGCTCCAAGGCTCCAGAGATAGCTCCGCGCCTTAGCACATTCGAGGGAAGCTCCGCACCCGATGACGTCTCCTGCATCCTGCAAGCAGACTGTGGGGTTATCAGTACATTGTTATGCACTGGTGGGGAGGCTAGCTCGCCCACAATGCTATCATTACCAAACACGTTCTATTTACTTTTGTGCACCGTCTATCATTCATTGTCTTTCTAATCTTGCCTTAGGATCAATTTCATGGCATATTTCGTAACCTATCTCGTGTTGCCGAATTCAAGTGTCTGCATGGAAATGCATGCACGACTTACCCATACTTACCGTCCGGCCTTCCCTGTCCAAAGTAAATCAAGTTAATCAACAATTCACATGTAGTAACTTAACATGATTCATGTGAATATTCAATGTTAAGGGCGTGTCCCTGCCTCAGGTTCTAGCACGTCGTAGGCACGTTCTCTAACTCATTTGCAGAACGTACTCTTATCATATGGTGTGTTACATTTCAAGCATATTCAGAGTGTTACATTTCAAGCATGTTCAGAGTGTTACATTTCTAACATGTTCAGAATGTTACATTTCAAGCATGTTCAGAGTGTTACCTTTCAAGCATGTTCAGAGTGTTACATTTCAAGCATGTTCAGGAGGCACTTCATTTAGTTAATTTAGACTACTTGTTTCAATGCAAGGACTTGCACGTGGATTACCACCAGCATAGTCCACTTAATCTACATGCACGGGTCGCTGGCATCACAAGCCATTTAGGACATATCACTTGGGCATTCTCACCTATCGAAGCGTGATGGTTGGTACACCTTGATAGTCTCCTGAAATGCCTGGCCTTACGTCTCCTTGAGTGGCCGAGCCCCCACTCAAAGCAGCCCGTAAGCCCCATGTCTGATTTCGCCTAGGCCGGCCACGATATACCCCCCCCCCATCGATCGTGCCGCGGAATCCTTCCTCATGACGGCCACGGTATTCCCTCCATCGTCCGTGCCGTTTGTCCACGACCATTTCGTATTGACTTGTCATTTAACATAACGGCTGTCTTGAGCCATAGGCTATCTCTGAGCCTTAATGCGTTATCGACCAGGTTGGCGTCCGTGCAGCGCGGGTAGCGAGCCTCGTTGCACGTGTCCGTCATACCTGTCGCTAACCATTCTTTCCTTTCTTTTCTTTTATTCACTCTTTCATTTCTTTCTTTCACTTGTTCGTTCATTCATTCATTCTTCATGTATTCATTCATTCATTCGTTGATTCATTCATTCACTTATTCGTTCATTCATTCATTCATACATTATGCAACTCCCCATGCGGGAGTCGCCTTGGCGACCCATCGGTCCCGAAGTCTTTCAACGTTGCTATACTCTACTCGGAACGACTATGTCGATAGTCTTCCGTTTCATTGTTGTAAATCATTCATTGTTTCATTGTTGAACGCGTAAGGGACTTGAACGTAAGCTTGTGCCTTAGCACGAGCATGGAGCACGGTACGAGAGTTCTCACATTTTTTCATGTTCTTTTCCATATTCTATACAAGCATACAAGATGGGATTATTCCCTTAGCTAGGTGCGTTGAGTCATTCATTTATTAGCATGCGCGGTGTTGACGCCTATCGATTCTAGCATTAGTATCCGTATTTTTATGTGTCTAGGCTAAGCAAAGACGGGTTCATCGGAGCCACCCACCTTAGCGATGTTCGCATCGGCCGAGCGATACTCCGAGCGCGCCTTTGAAAGTCTAAGTCTGGATTCCGCTTGACGGGCCAATGTAAGCCTTGCATCGATTCTTCATCAGATCGATGCCAACTCTTCGGGTCGACGGCTCGTTTGAGTCGTTATACTTGCCGTTTGAATCGGCGTTCCGCTAGGGCGGAGCGGGTCATTACACATGTGAACTTGAACCTGGTGTAAAGGGGGGTAAATTGTGAAGCCCGATTTCATGTTTTAATCGCCATATTAGTAACCACTTCATTGGAAGCGCTTTGAGTTATTACTTTCATCCCTAAGGCAATAAGACAGGTTGCTCTCTCTACTCTCGCCTTGGCATGCGATCAATGTCCGCCAAGATTAATCGTGCGGATCAAAAGATCCGCCTGTGGAGCCCCGCCAAAGTCCCGTCTTCTTGCACCATCGGATCGAGTAGGGCCCGCACGGACTCACGCAATGTCGCGGGATCCAACGGCCATGGGGCGCGGGACTTCGTAAACGAGGCTCCTGATCCGGACCCATATATATATATATATATATATATATATATATATATATATAATCTACATCCCCTTACTTTTGCATTCCCTATGCATCTCCATGATAACATCCGTTGGATCTTATTTAAGTCATCTAATCTTAACCGTTGAAAAATTAACGATTATTTTATATATATATATATATATATATATATATATATATATATATATATATATATATATATATATATATATATATATATAAAATATATATATATATATGTATATATATATTTTGAAAGAAGGTAATTGTGGCGAACGCTCCCACCGGGAATCGATCTCCTGACCACTCGGGTCACATGCATCTCCCTTAACCACTAGGCTACACTAGGCTAGAGGTCATTTGTATATATATATATATATATATATATATATATATATATATATATATATAGCGGATCAAAAGCCCCCTTAGAAAATCTCCTAAAAACTCCCCTCACTCTAATTCATAATATTAATGTTAATGTTAATATTAAATTTTTTTTAATATTAATATTAATGTTAATTTTAATGTTAATATTAATGTTAATGTTAATATTAATAACATTAATATTAATATTAAATTACGAATTAGAGTGAGGAGGGATTTTAGAGAATTTTCTAAGGGGGGCTTTTGATCTGCAATATATATATTTTGTTTTTTTTTATACAAGTTAGTCCACACCAAGCCTATCATAGTCCACCCAAACTTAAATTCTGGTCCCGGAGATGATCTATGTTGCATCCACCAGAGGCTGAGATCCACCGGCACTGCTCGTCCTTGAAAACGATAGTGGGCGGAGCCAGAAATTTTTTTTAGGAGAGGGCTGAGAATGGATGAAAAAAAAAATTCATGTGACAAATCAAAAAAATAAAAACTATGAAATCCACAAAACATATACCTATGAGATTCAAATCATGGATACTCCGTATAAACACCCAACCACTCAAACAATTAGAATAAGGCTAATACTTGTTTTTACATGTGAATCATTGGATGCTATATTGTTAGCTACTAGTAAAAAAAAAAAAAATTTAAGCCCGGGCTACAGCCCGAGCCAGTCCCGCACTCCACACTTGATTGTGTGACGTCTGAATGAGGACAAGGAGAGGGAAGACGAAATCCGACCGTCGTATAAATACAGATAGCAACACTTTCTTTGCATCAGAGCATATGGGTGCAGTGGGGCTCAAACAAAAAGTTGCCGAGCTTGAATTATTGAACAATATCTATCCATTCTATCATACTTACTTTCCTACCTACAATGTATATATATCCTCACAATCTATGTCGATGATGATGCCTTTCTGAATTATTGAGCACTGTCATGCATGTGGTGTGTGTGCCAGTCATTCGAATCTGGATATTTTCTTAGTAACATTTCTGGAACCTTGACATCTTCATTGTTCATAACCGTTTTCACAGGTACCCAATAAAATAGTTAAGGAACGCTTCTAGCATGAACCTTAAAAGAAGGTTGCTTAAATGAACATATACAAATCATCCAAGTGATAAATCATATTAAATATATTCAATAACTAAGAGTAAGAAATGCTCCAAGCATTGTTAAAAACTTTGGGTATGGGTAACAGCTTTACCATAATAATAAAACAAAATATTTTACCAAATATTTTAATTCAAAATATAGAAATTAGCATACGTCTTCATTCTTCTTAAAAATTAGCAAATGCCTACATTCTTTTGTATGGAACAAATAAAATTTTAAAATATATCCTCACTATTTATCCAAAATTTTTACTCATTTGCAAAGGAACAGAACATTTGCTAGTTTCTTAAAATAGTAAAAATATATGCTAATTTATATATTTCAAATGAAAACATTTGTTCAAATATTTCTAAAACAAACTGACAGCAACAGCAGGGGTCATGATAATTTTGTTTTATGGAAAATATCGAGCGCACAAGTAACCAAAATGGACGCAAATTTTTTGTGAAGAATGCAAGTTGGAAATTGTCATTTATTGCTTTTGTTCTATTAGAGTTTGCACTTCTTCTTCTTTTTCTCCTTGCTTTTTCTCTTTAACAAGTGTAACGACTATGTTATTGTTGGGTCCAACCTCGACTCGTGGGTGTCTATAAGATTAGTTTGGGCGTCATGAAGCATTGATGAAACTTGTGTGGAAGACGATGAAGGAGGGATGGCTGAATCGGGTTCGAATTGAGCAAAAATAACATCAACATTATACCGGTGGTTTACTGACAACTGTATACCGGTTCGACAAATTTTGCTTATCTGTAATGGTATACTAATTCGACAAATTTTGCCTATCGGTGATGGCATACTAATTTAACAAAATTTGCCTACCAGTGATGGTATACTAATTCGACAAATTTTGCCTATCGGTGTACCAACGATATACCGGTTGTCGACGGACAACACAAAAGCAGACCCATGTCAGAATTAATAGTCCGTGTGATCAAATCTGGACGACCAAGATTAGTGTTGGACTATTTTAGAATTTTTCTAAATTCTAATTTAGGTTAGCTCTGGGTTATTTTAGGATTTTCCTAAACCCTAATTTAGGTTTCTGAATCACTATATATATGCGTTGAGGGTGGTTGACAAAGAAGCTCAGTACGGAAGATTCAGGGTGCAATTCCATAGAAAATCTAAGAGACTGTTCGTACTTTGCTCTTTGGGTTCGTCATTCGAAACAATTGGAAGAGTATATATGTTCAAAGAGTCGTTTTCTCCGTTCAGGAAGAACGCTACGGAATTTGGTGAGTGATTTCATTGTAATCTTTTGCTTCATTCATGAGTTTGGTGAGAGGGGTTGAACTTTTGAGTAAAGAGAGTTATAAATATTGTGATTTATCCAGATGATATAGTCACCGAAAATACTATGCTTGTTCTGTCTTGGAGCTTTTGTTAACACAACGGTTCGTTACCTTCAGAAAGGTTGACGTCGCTTCTGCATCCGTTCTGCAGCCAGCATTTATCAAGTATTTTGCAAGCAAAATTTCTTCTGTCATTGTTTAGAATTAAAAAGTATTCATTTATTCTATGTTTTAATAGTTTCTTAATTTGAAGATACTTTTCAAATAAAATATTGTACACAGAAATATTAGAAATAATTCTTCATGCTTGTGCTGCTTCTTATTGTATATCACAATTAGACTCAGCAATGGAAAAAAAAAATTTTGAGGTATCATTTTTTTCGGACCAACAAACAACGTTTAGGAAAAAATTTGAACTATGTCTATTCTTACAAAATTTCTAATGTACCCAACGGACTACACCACACGAAAATATCGGAAAAGTTGGCAATGAGATTGTCCAACCGTCACAAAATACGCTCCTACAAGATAAGCATTAAATAATTCCAAACCCAAAATTTTCCCCTTCTCCGAACCCAAAAGGCAAACCTAACCGCCAAATGGCATTGCCCGGGAAGAAAACTCCAAACACCACGCAAGTTAACCGCACTCATAAAATCCTACCATCTCGATCCTTCCCCGTCGGTTATGACATCCGACGGCCAGAATTAAATCGCACCGGTCCCCACAATGCTGTTGGTTAACAATTGACAGTTCAAAAGCAATCCATTCCCGCTTCACTCCACACCTTCCACTAGTAAAATAGAGAGAGAGAGAGAGAGAGAGAGAGAGGGGGGGAAGAATGAGAGGAGGAGGGGGAGCTAGCGGGTTCGGATCCGGGTCCCACCGCCCGAAGCCCGACCCGGAGGAGACCGAGCTCCCTGGCCGGTCCAGGAAGAAAGGGGCCGGGCGGCGCGAGTGGATGGTCGTCGGGCCGGCCGGGGAGGCCCGGGTGATCGAGGCCGGGAAGCACTCGATCATGGGGCGGACGGGGCTCCCCGGGCGAGACCTGAGGATCCTCGACCCGGTCCTGTCGTACCCGTCGACGATCCTCGGGCGGGAGAGCGCCATCGTCATCAACCTCGAGCACGTCAAGGCCATCATCACCGCCCACGAGGTCCTGCTGCTCAACTTCAGGGACCCTTCGGTTGATCCTTTCGTGAATGAGCTCCGGAGCAAGATCCAGCTGCACCATGAACAGGTACAATATATATTTGTTCTGACACGGATACGACACGGATCCGGCACCTGTTTTGATGCGTCCTAAGTATATTTTGGAGTGCCCGTGCTTCCTAGATACTTTGTTTGTGTAGAAGGAAGGGGATGCGAAGCCAAAGCCGAAGCTGGAGCCTGCAAGCTGGAACAAGCAGAGGAGGGACCTTCCTTTCGAGTTCGTCGCGCTCGAGGCTTGCCTGGAGGCTGCCTGCAGTTGCTTGGAGAATGAGGTAATTAATGTGATGCTTACCGATCGTAACCTTAACAGCTCCGTCGATCCAAATTGAATGAACCGACTAAATAACACTTTTAGATATTGGAATTTTAAAATTTACGGAAGGATTGATAGTTTATAAGTACATGTTAATTGGTTAAAAAAGTTCAAAGTATTCTTGGATTAATGGTTCTTTTTTGTTTTTATAGACTAGTTTGTTGTAATCTAGTATAGTATATTGTATAATGGATGGTACAAATATAGTCATAAGGGTGTGTTTGGTACGCAAAATAAAAATAAAAAAAGTTCGCACACCAAACGCACCCTAAATGTGGAGAATTCCTAGGCTCAAGCAAATAATCTTATCCCAATTCCAACACCACCAAAGTATTTACTACATCAGGGAACCTTGTTCCCTTCCTTGTTCTACAGTCCTTCAGATGAATTCATCAAAACGATTTAGAGAAAATCTTAGAACCTTTTAAGTTGCTTGATGTGATTAGTACATGATTGCTTACGTTGCTTAATTTGTGTCACCATCATCTACACTACAAATTTCTTACTGGATGGCAATATAATTGATCATATACACTTGAGATACGAAGGATAAGGAAAGGATTAAAATAGGCGCTACGAGAATTTGGGATAATTTTTTTTTTTTTTTTTTTTTTTTTTTTTGCAGTTGTTGTCGTCGAATATCACTTCACTTGTCATCTATTCCTTTTTCTTTTCTTTGGATTAGGCGACAACATTGGAGAAAGAAGCACATCCAGCACTGGATAAACTGACATCACAGATAAGCACTCTCAATTTGGAACATGTTCGTCAGATAAAGAGTCGACTGGTTGCAATCTCAGGACGTGTTCAAAAGGTTTGATGCATTAAGTTAGAATGCTTAAGCAAACAGTGATATTACATCGTTATGAAGATCAGAGCATTGCATTTCCTTCTTAATCGTTCGTGTGAACTTTGTCGCTCTTTCTTAGCTTGCGTCATATGAATCGTTGGTTAAGACTGATGTTGAACTCGCATATGGCAAGCTAGCTAACTAGAGGCATAGTACTCTCATCTTGATTCTTCATTAATAAACACTTTAGTTCATACTTCGTAAGCTTGTAGAGAGGTTCTTTTATGTTTTAACTAGTGTCAGACACATGGACATGTTGTGTCGGATACGGAA
The DNA here is from genome assembly GCA_029216955.1 of Iris pallida. Taxonomy (NCBI): domain Eukaryota; kingdom Viridiplantae; phylum Streptophyta; class Magnoliopsida; order Asparagales; family Iridaceae; genus Iris; species Iris pallida. The sequence goes on along the minus strand of JANAVB010028196.1, from coordinate 23,030,483 downwards.
AATTTTAATATGGAGAAGTTTACTGCTTACTTGCTTGTTGTATAGACTCCTACCTCACTCTAGAGCTCTCATACGCAACCTAACCTTTTTTTTTTCCCGTCTTTCAGTCAGGCTGAGTTGGTAACATGTTATTGCTAATGTGTCCTACCAAATAATAGCTCAGACCTACTATAATGAATGTTGCAGTTTGTTCTTCTGGATACAAAACTGCACCAATTTAATGTTGTCTGTATTGATTTCATCCAGCTAATCTAGTGGTGGAGTTTGGGAAAGAGGAGTCGGCTTTAAATAGTGGACAGGGATCGAGTAGTCCCAAACAGATTATGTCCTATTTTGTCCTCCCCTCCCCCTCCCTCTCCTCCCCCCGCCCCCCCCCCCCCCCCACCCCCCCCCCCCCCCCCCCGCCCTATTACATGTGGGCCACCATCCACATATGTACTCCCAAACTCTGTCCGGACCCACATGTAATAGGAAGAGGATATGATAGGACAGAATCTGCATGTAATAGCAAATCTGCTCTCGTTCCGACAAGTTAAGAGGATGCCAAGAATTGTAGGAGATTTATTGGGGGCACTTGAATGACCTACATTGTTTGTTGTGTGTTCATAACATCAATGCAATTAAGGGAGTACATAAGAGTAAGAGTAGCTAAATCTTGATGCCAATTCATTGATACATATACCAAGTGTCAGATTGATTGCTTCTAATTTAAAAACCACCTATAGATCGAATGCAAAGAAGCAGAAAAGTTTGGTACGTTTCTGATAGTAATTAGTAAGCGACGAACATTTTATTTTGTATAAAACATAAACCCTAACAACTAAGCTCCAAAACTGGAATATCTGAAGAATGTTATCAAGTAGGCAAACTTTCTTCGGACTACATATTAACTGGCTCTTGTTGATTATGCAGGTCAGAGATGAACTAGAGCATCTGCTCGATGACGACGACGACATGGCCGAAATGTACTTGACGCAGAAGCTGATGCGACAGCATCTTTCTGTCGGGTCATCTTCTCGCTCTTCTCTCAACGAACAACAAGACGGTGCCATGGATGAGGAGAGGTACATCGCCTCTGTTGTTGCTGTTGCTTCTTCAGTGAAATCCTGGCTTGCTTTCTGGACTCAACTAAGGCCTTGGTACACTTTAACGTAATCGTAACCGTAATATAATCAAATAAAAAAATCTTTTATTTGATTACATTGCAATTACGATAACATTACAGACTACAGTGAACCAAACGGAATCTAACTTTCTATTCTGTTGATGCCAGGCTTCCTACTGAGATGTCATCTGAGGATATCTATGCCCACAACAATTACGACGCGGACTCTCAGAACACAGGAAATCACTACCATCTGTTGTGTAGGCTCAACAATATGGTCAATGAGGAGAGCCACGGAACTCGCACATGTAGCACAAGGAGCGGGAGCAAACATCACGACGTCCAAGAGCTCGAAATGCTTCTGGAAGCTTACTTTGTGCAGATTGACAGCACACTGAACAACCTATCTGCGGTATGTATGTGCAACTTTCCTAGCTTCCGTGTATACAACCACCGTGCTACTTTGCACGTGCTTTTGCGCACACCCGTTCTCGCACGAGGCGGCAGGGAGGCCGGATGCGGGGGGGGGGGGGGGGGGGGGGGGGCAGCGGGGCCGTCTCGTGCTGCAGAACCACGTAGGGAGGATTGGGGTCTGCCGTCCCCACAATTTTTTGAATTTTTCAAATAGAGTTTTTTTGTAGTTACTCTTATTCCTTAAATTAGTATTTGTTTTCTTAAATTTGTAGGCTTTGTTAAGTTTGTAGCTAGCAATATTCAATTTGTTTTTCAAATCTGCCTCCATGGTCTAAGATTCTAATTTATATTACATAATCTTTGTCTCCACGGAAGCATGGGCACGAGCAAAAGTTGGTGCCAAACATCCTTTCTGCCGACAAGGGCTCCTGCCCCCACCCTACCCTAAATTTTTGTTTTTTATTTTTTTCTCCATATGTATTTTTTTTTTTTATATGAGTGCATCTATAGTCAGTCCATCCTAACCTAACCTAGCCCACCCGAACCACCCCAATTCGGAATTCTAGCTCGGCCCTAGTTTGCCGAGTACATATCTATCTTGTGTGTTTCTAACAATGACGTTGTCTGCGTTTTGTTTTTCCGGATGAATTAGTTGAGGGAGTACGTGGACGACACGGAGGACTACATCAACATAATGCTGGACGACAAGCAGAACCACCTCCTGCAGATGGGGGTGGTGCTGACCACAGCGACCCTGATAGTGAGCGCGTTTGTGGTCATGGCAGGCATATTCGGCATGAACATCAAGACCGACCTGTTCGACGAGGAGAAGGCCGGCACGCCCGAGTTCCTGTGGACCGTGGGCGGAGGAGCCACGGGCAGCTTGCTGCTCTACGCGATCGCCATCGCGTGGTGCAAGCACAAGCGCTTGCTCGAGTGATCTTTTTTTTACTCTCTGTGGTGTGGTGGTCTGAATATTGGTTGTAATATGAGGAAGTGTTTGTTACAAAGAAGAAAAAAAAAATCAAATTTGTAGATTGGAATGTTGAGGACATGTTCTTATAATGCACATAAGGTTCCATGGTGGGGGTATTTGTTTAGGACAATGCTAGGTAATTCTTGGTAATTCTTTATAACTATCACGTGATGATTGTGTATTCTCTTTCCATATGACATTAAAAAAGGGACCAATTAATAACCGTATGATGGTAAAGAGGTGTATGGAGACCATAAGTGGTGGTAAAATTAGTCTTATTGGTTCCTTTATGTTTATGTTGAATTACTAAGACCATCTCCAATCGTGATTTCTAAAATTGAGTTCTTATCCTACTTGGTATTGTACTTTAAGGAGATTTCTATCCTAGTTGGAAAAGTTTCTACATAAAATTGTAGACATACAAAAATGGTCTCCAATGGTTCTCCATTTCTATCCTATGTGTCACATAGTAAAATGACTAATTTAATGGTGTGGGGCCAATAATAATTGTCATGAGAGATAAGAGAATTTCTATCAGAGTTTCTACATGTAGAAATCCTCGTAGAAAGTTTCTATCCTACATCATTGCCACCTAAGATAGAAATGGTGATAGAAATTATCATTGGAAGAATTTTTTTCTAAAATGGATTTCTTCCATAGAAATAGAGAAGATAGAAACCCCCATTGGAGATGGTCTAATTTTTCTGAAGTTTATTTGTAAAAATGTTTGCTTTGACCAAAGATAATATGAAAGAAAAAAAAAATACAATTAGGATGAGGCAATTGGTAGTCTCGAGAGTAGATATGCTGATTCAAAATGATGTATACCAAATGTGTTTTTTATATTATAAAAATGTATATTCCACTTATTATTTTAGAAAATAATATATATAATCAGTGGAGTTCACATTTTTATAGGAGAAGAAAAAGTTTTGTTATTCATATTGGGAGGCTTGTAAGCTGCATTTGGAAATTAAATGAAAAAGTCTGTGGGGGTTTCTAGAGCAGCAAATTTCATATAGAGTGATAAAATTTGGTATATCTATATAAAAGAGGAAAAGTTTTCAATATTTATAAGAAAAGTGATGTGGCGCCATCTTAGATGGCGGCAACTTTTGTTTTTTTCTAGCGTGTGGCGCCATCTAAGATGGCGACCAAAATTTTTTTTCTAATTTTTTTATTTGGTTGTTACGTGAGAAAGGTAGATTTTATCATCCTAAATAAATTTAACTCTTTATATACAATTTTTTTTTTTAAATATTAGATATTTATTTAAATTTAATAATAGAAAAAAAATGTTTAAAAATAATTCAAATCTTAAATATTTTTTTCTCAAATCCATAGAAAGATGTTTTTTTATTTAAACTTAATATCTTTTTTCTCTCAAAATCTTAGATATTTTTTTCTCTAAATTTAAAATAAATGGTCAAACCCATAGAAAGAGATCAATTTTCATAGAAAACAAGGACAATCAAACACCTAAATTAATTTCTTAAATCTTTTTCCATGATTTTTTTTTTACAGAATTAATTCAGTAGGTAAAAAAATTATTTAGGATTTCAACACGTAAGATGTTTTTTTTTTCTAATATTATATTTGAAAGAATATCTAAAAACTTATCTTTATTTTAAATTGTATTTGAAAAAACTATGTACGATTTCAAGTTATATCTAAGATTTGAGAAACAATATTTAAGATTTTAAATTATTATTTTTAACTTATCTTTAAGATATTTTTCTAATATTAGATTTAAGTGATTTTTTCTAACATATTTTTTAAATATTAGATTTAAACAAATATCTAAGATTTGGAAACAAATTAAAAATAAATTGTATATAAGTTGTTAAATTTATTTAAGGACGAAAAAAAAAATCAACTTTCTCACGTTAAAGATAAATTTATTTTAATTTTTACAATTAGTTTTTTAAACGTATTTTTTGTAATATTATATTTAAAATTCTAATATTTAAGATTTTGAATTATTTTTTTAAACATATTTTTTCTAGTATTAAATTTAAATAAATATATAATATTTAAAAAAAGAAGAAGCTAAAATTGTATATAAAGAGTTAAATTATTTAGCATGAAAAAATCTAACTTTCTCACTTAACCACAAAATAAAAAATTAGAAAATAATTGGACGCGACACATGCCATCTTACCACATCTTTTTTTTTGTAAATATTAAAAACTTCTCATCTTTTATATAAATATACCAAAATTTATCACTCTATATGAAATAACCTCTTTCTAGAGGGACAAATGGGGGAATGAGTGGCTCTGGGATATTATGCTGTCGGCAACCATTTGTTGAGAGGTTTTAGTTAGAAATAAATAATAGATGCCTCAACAATAAACAAGGCACCAATATGCAATTGGTCCACAAATTTTTTATGGAATATCAAATATTGGAAAGAAGAAGCGCACACACACACACACACACACACACACACACACACACACATATATATATATATATATATATATATATATATATATATATATATATATATATATATATGTGCAAAGACAACATACAATTGTCCGACATCTCCTCCTCCTCGACCGTGTAACCAAGGGCGGAGTCTGTGTCATTGAGCTTACAACTATGTATGTTATGGGATATTCATATTGCATGAGGACTCCTATTCTTTGTTAGCAATATTCAGCGAACAGAAAGAAGAAAAAAAATGCAACGGCAAAAGTACGACTATAAATTGGCTAAGTCTCAGTGCAAATAAAATACTTCAAAAATTCGGTCAAATATTCAAAAAAATAAAAATATTGATGTTAGAATCTTCACATTCTCAAATATGTTGTCAAATTTGATTAATTAAACAGATTTTTAACACATTTTGTGTGCCAATTTTTTTAATAATTTTATAAGAAACACGTTTAAAATTTTGTATGTTTAAAATTTACTTACTGATTTGAATTTGTCAAAAGTACGTAAGTATTAAAAGTTTCTGAAAGGTACGAAAAAATTTATGTATAATACGAATTTTATTCGGGTGATTGCTAAACAGGCTCCCATGGCAAAGTTTAGGCGTCATTCATTCTTCTATATGGAGATCCGTTAGGGGAGCTGTCCGTCTTGAGTATCTTTTGTAGGGGACCCAAGAAGAATAACACTCATACACAGTGCAAGAGAATAGACAATCAAGAGGAGGGAGAGGTAGCCACGACTGATATGTAGAAAGAGTTTTGGCTCTGTATGTAATTATGTATTTGGGCGGTGAATTGTTTCTTTCGACTTTTCTAAAATAAAAATAAAAAAATTTATTATTTTTATCTCACTTGTTAATATGAATTTGTATTTACATCTCACGTTTTAATTTTTTTTAGACTTACATCCCACTTTTTGTCACGAAAAGTATTTGTTTTGTCATGAAATATTCGTTTTGTCACGAAAAATATTTTTCGTGACAAAAAATGGAATGTAAGTCAAATAAAATTAAAAAATTGGATGTAAGTACAAATTCATATTAATAAGTGGGATTAAAGTCTAAAAATTCCTTTAATCTAACTGAAATTTTTATTGATGAAACCCAATTTTTATTTTGATACAATTTTTATGAAAATACTGATTTCAAAAAGCTCACCCAGCTTATCAATATTCTTTTTTTTTTTTACAAAACTACATTATACCGTCTACCTCTTTTTCAATCAAAGCAAAATTTTAGTAATACATGTCAAAAGTTGATTAATTTACGATAATTTGAACATAATCACCTTATAAAAACATGTTCGATCAACAACTTAAAAGAACAATTTACGACATCAACTTATAACGATGACTTTGGACAACTTTTAGCAATTTTGTATATTTTGTTGGTCTCTTTTTTCTTTTTCTTGACCACAAACTGCTTCAAATAATAAATCCTATAATTCTAATTCAGTAGTCCATGAGTTCCCAAACTTGTTTCTTGGCAATAAAAAAATGATCCATTCGGGAGCAATTTAGGCCGATATGTGTTGGTAGTGAGTGGGCTTCTATTTTGGTTCTACTAAATTTTGAACTAAACCAAAAGCCCAAGATGATATATTCTATACCTCCGGCCCAAATTCCTCCAAATAACATCCCAAGGAGATGATTTGTACTAGGACCAATAGAATTTTATTTGGTGCCAAACACAACGGAGCACGCAAAAAGCCACGTGTCTTATGGCTGGATATTTACGGAAGGATGATGTTTATTTTAGGTAATTTTTTAAAGTCATTCTACATTTTACTCCAGGACAACTCAGTCCTAAGACTTCCAACATAAAGTAGTATTGCCAACAAAGTTGTCAGTCATAAATAATTTGAATATTAAGATAGATTGTGAACGAAATTGACAGTTCTCCTTAATGTTAGGACTGACAACTTCGTTGACTGTCCTACATTAAAATATGGAGTATCTTTAGAAGTTACCAATTTTTATCTTATGGATGTACATTTACTCAATCGAATTGTTTATTCGGGAAGTTTGAGCAAATGTTCGTCGAATTTGAATATTAAGATAGACTGTGAACGAAATTGACAGTCCTCCTTAATGTTAGGACTGCCAACTTTGTTGGCTGTCCTACATTAAAATATGGAGTGTCTTTAGAAGTTACCAATTTTTATCTTATGGATGGACATTTACTCAATCTTTTTGTTTTTTTTTTTTTTTTTTTTCTTTTTTTTTCCAACGCGTGCGGGCTCAGTATAATCGTGTGTCCCACGCACACGATTCTTGGTCTGTCGTATGGAACGACTTTTGGAGTACAGACGTAATCCGTTGGCCTTGTCATCATCGCCGTGCACACGCATCCCGCGCACTCCGCGCGCTCCAGAGCTCCGCTCGGCAGCACACCGTCGTTCGACGGCAGTTACTCAGGACATTTACTCAATCATTTACTCAATCGAATTGTTTATTCGGAAATTTTGAGCAAATGTTCGTCCCCAAAACTACAATCCAAGTTAGGCTTATTACCATATTTCTTTTCTTTCTTTAACATTGAAGTTGAAAGCATAAAAAGTTTTGATTGAAAGTATAAATAGACCTTTTTGTGGGTTACAGAATTACTACTTGATCTATCGCTATTTTTATTAAAAGAATTAAGAAAAAAGAAAAAAAACTTCACATGCATAAAACCAAACACAAAATGTGATAGGGTTAGACACGTCTTAGGGGAACCAAAAGTTGTGACAATCGAGTCCATTATGGGCCATTCTTTTGACACAATAAATTGTGCAGGGGTCAAGATTCTCAAGAAAGCCATTCTTCGGTATATAAACTTGTTAGGACCAAAGAGAAAATGGCCTCCGAAGCTTCATTGCTACCGACTGGATCGTTTAGATATCCTGTCGGTGGTTAATCATGATCGTTTTAAATATTTAAAACATCACTAATACTCCTTTAAAAAAAAATATATATATATATTTGAGTGACATCCCATTTGAATCACCTATTTATATGGTACATCCTACATTGTTTCCTAAATGTATAAGTTATCCCACATTGGACGATAAATGTCAGTTTTGACGGTCAACGATGTTTGACCATTTTTTTTTTTGCCAAAATGTCCCTCCCCCAATTGTCTTCTTCTCCGATTTCTTTTCCCTAGGGCTATGGCCAGGAAGAGGAGTCGGAGGGATGGATGGGCTCTTGCAACGGCCGTCGCCTCCCTGGCTTTCGCCAAGCACCGCTCCCTCTTCACCACCACCACCACCACCACCATCGACAAACCACCACCACCACCACCACCTCCTCTTCCGTTGCCATTGCCATCGGCACCGCCACCGTCGTCGTCTTTGCTCGTCGAGACAATCTCCTCCATCCTCGTATCCTCCCAGTTTCCTTCCTCTCCTCCCCTCTCCGAGTCCCTCTCCCCCTACCTCCACGCCTACACCGCCCTCCCCCCGCTCGTCCTCACCGCGCCTCCTCCTCCCCTTCCCTCTCCTCCCCGGACCTCCTCATCTCCTTCTTCAATCTCCTTGCCCCTTCTTCAACCTCCTCTCCCCTAACCCTAGCCTCCTCGTCTCCCTCCTCCCCTCCCTCCTTCGCTTCTCCCGCTTTCCCCTCGTCCGCTCCCTCCTCCTCTCCTCCATCCCCCTGACCGCCGGCTCCAGCGTACCGTAGTCGTAGGGGAGGTCGGGCAGGAAGAACGTCTGCCTAGGCCCCTGAACCCTAACCCAAATTTTAGGGTTTGCTTCTGTTTCGAGAGGAGGAGGAGGGATCGGAGATCATGGCTGCCGCTAGATGAATAATTTTAGAGGGATATTTTCGTCATGTAAAAGGATTAAATCCATACGCTGTTACTTTTTCACGTTTTTCGTCAAATGTGGGATAACTTATACATTTAGCAAATAATGTGGGATGCACCGCATAAATAGGCCATTCAAGTGGGGTACCATTCAAATTTTTTCAAAAAAAAATCATAATCGACGGTTCATTTCTATTTTCATGTTTACGACCATCACCACTAACGGAGCAAGCTGGACTAGTCAGCCTGTAGTCCGGACTTAAAAGATTTTTTTTTTTTTTTTTTTTTTTTTTTTTTTTTTTTTTTTTTTTTTTGTAAAAGAAAAAAATTATTCGTCTTTCTAGTATGTCCCTGCTCCCACACTCCACTCACAACCTCAGCTAGAAATTTTTTTTTTTTTTCTTGACACGATGCTGCTCTCAGCCCCCCGGTAAGAAAAATTCATGGCTTGACGACCATGTCGTTTAATGCTTCTTTAGGTTTTTGTGTTTGTTGTCGATCCATTGCTGTAGGATACAGATTTACTTGCCGAAGGGGCAAACTTTAGCATGACGCTAACCCTCGGTGTTAACACAAACGACCATCACTGGCGGAGCAAGTTGGGCTAGTCCAGACTGTAGTCCGGATTTAAAAAAATTACTAAAAAAATCCATTCACCGTTCTGGTATATCTCTACTCTCAGCCCCTGCTCACAGTCCCCCCTATTTTTTTTTTTTTTTCCTGACACACTTCTGGTCTCGGATTCTACTAAAAAAAAAAAATTTCTGGCTCCGCCCTGACGAGAATGTCGTTTAATTGCTTCTTTAGAAACACAAACACGTACGGCACACGACCACCCGTTCCACATAATGCACGCACCTTTACGACATGCCAGAACTATATTTCTTGAGACAAGAAATTCGCGGTTCCACATTCTCTTGTTTGAATTTGAGGAAGGAAAACGTGTCATAACGTATGATGCTGGCTGAATATCTAACCTTTGGGGAAAAAATAAGGATACGTTGGCAAATATCTCATTCATAATATAAAAATTAGCCATTGTTTTAAAAAAAAACTAACAAATTCCCCCGTTTATTTATATGGAACAATAAAATTTTAAGATATACTCTCACTTTTTAGCCAATTTTTTTTGCTGATTTACAAAGAATGGAAACATTTTCTAGTTTTTTAAGATAGTGGTGGTATATACTAGTTTTTATATTTTGAATGAGTACATATGCTAAAGTGTCCCAAAAAAGTAATGACAGTTTGTTTGGCTTCGGTCCGACTATAGAAATTCAAACAAAAACTTACAATAAAATTATGACATATAATATCATTTTGCATTTAGACTCTTGTTTTTTCTATTTAGATTTTGAAAATATTAAGAGATAAAATATATGTAATTCAATAGCTAATAAAGGTCAAGTATTTAAAGAACTCATATGAGTTCAATTTTTCGTTTGGCTTCAATGCATATTCACTGTTTAGTGACTGAATTTTGTTAACATGTGTCATAAGGACACATGCTAAAGATAATTAATACTTAACTTTTTATATGAAAATTATGGTCGACATTTAATCAACATTAAAAATATAATTTTTGTATTGAAAAATATTATCAAGACCAAATAAATTAATTTTTTTAATGCAAAAAAAATTTGTATCAAGTTTTGATATAATTTTACAATAGAATTTTTTTTAATATCTATTGGTTGTTAATCATAATTTTTAAAGTCAAAAGTTAAGTATTACTTATCCTTAACATGTGTTCTTAAGATACATGTTAACAAAACATTTAATCACTAGTGCACATATGTGGAGGCATTAATTTTTAACTTATAATATCTATTGGTTGCTAATCATAATTTTTAAAGTCAAAAGTTAAGTATTACTTATCCTTAACATGTTCTTAGGATACATGTTAACAAAACATTTAATCACTAGTGCACATATGTGGAGGCATTAATTTTTAACTTCTCTAAGTTATCAACAGATGAATACAAGGTATACATCTAGAAGAAGAAAAAGGCGAGTTTTGGTTCCTTCATCGCAGGGGCGGAGTTAGAATATGTATTGGAATGGACTAGATTAGATTCCGACGGACGAACTATATACAAACTCATAAAAAAAAACACAAAATATATACTAAAATAAATAATTAGAGGAAGGCTGGAGCCCAGCCCCAACCATAAGTGGCTCCGCCCCCGCTTCCTCGTCAACGTTTCCTTATCATAAGCAGCTTATCAAACCCCGTACGTGTTCTAAGCACCTGGACAAAAACAATTTGATCATTAACAAGAACAAAACACTTGAAAAAACAGCATTGTGACCGTTCTTCTTAGAATTGACAAAAACATGTCAGAATCGATATCGTATCGGACTCCTCGTACCCATATTACGACATCTCATATTCGTATTTGTTCAATGTTAGATTATAATTACACAATTCACGCGTATGGGTAAATTTCTAGTGCCTTTGACTTGTGAATGCAAACAAAAAAAATTTGGGACGGCAAAAATACTAATATAAATCGAACATTACAAGTAAAGTACCTTTAAAAAAAACAGGTCATATATTCGTCAAATGCAAATATTGAGATTAGAAATTTTATATGCTTAAACTTGTTGTCAAATTCGACTAATTAAACAGGTTTGCATCATATTCTTTATGCCAGAATTTTCTATAATTCATAAGGAAGACATTTAAAACTTCATATGCTTAAAATTAGCATGCTAACTCGAATCTTCAAAAGCAAGTAAACATTATACGTTTCTGAAAGATACAGAAAAATTTACACATATACGTGTTTTTTTGGTTTGATTGCTAACAAGGCTTGTGAGTACATGAAGCTAGGCTAGCAAGTGCATGCATGCATCGTGAACTCTGTTGGAAACGTGGTGTGACCTCTGTAAGGTCGTATTTCGTCTATGTATACCGATGAACGTTCAACACCATATATGTTCCCAACCAATTAGAACCTTCCAAACAAGTTCCATAGACTTGAGCTCTAATCCCAGTTGTGGAGAATGCGGTGTGACCCGAACCGAAATTAGTCCGTGAGGTAAGATATTAAATTGGACCCATATGCCTTAAAAGATAATTCTCATAGGCCTGAACCAATCTCAATTATCTAATTCTTGTGATAACATCTTACCCGATATGAAATTAAATTATCAATACCATTGTCATCCCCTTTAGATAGTTCAACCGAAAACAAGATACAATCCAACAAACTCTGACCCGTGTCTGCCTGTCTGGCCATGGATGCCCCACCTGACAGGAGCTAATGGCCACCACAGCTACAGAGGTAGTTGCTCCCTCCGTCGACAACAATATTAGACCGAATTTAAACGAAAAATTTCATGAGAAGCAAAAAAGTTTGCAAAAATTGCGTAAAAGACATCAAGTTCAAAGAAATTCCAACAAGAGCACAGTCGCGCTCCAAAATAGGGCGTGAAAAATCTTGACGCCCTAATTTAGGTCGTCAAAATGCGTTTTCCCTTAATCACATCCTCCTTTCTTAATCCCTTTCTTAACCTCTTCTTGTTAAGTGTTAATCCGGAAAATGAAAAAGGGCGCCCCTAAAGGGCGCCAAATTTTTGGCAAAAAAAAATGGCCCTTCTTTAAGGCGTGGAATCTCTCCACGCGTAGCCCTCTGCGGCCTCGCCTGCAGGCCTCGGCTGTGCGGCCACCAATTACTGCCGCGTGCCCCTCGGGTTACTGCCGCGTGCCCCTCGGGTTACTGCCGTATACATGTAAAATAGCCGTTGTAAAAGTCATAGTGCCGTTGTAAAAGCCGTAGTAGCCGTTGCAGAAGTAGCCGTTGGTAAAAAATTGCGCCGTAAAAAAGGGCGCCAAAAATTTTACTCCGCCACTTTTTCACTTCTCCTGCCACCTTTCCCATCAACAATTAACCACCAATCCCATTAACAATTAACCACCACCACCAATCCCATTAACCTGCCACCTTTCCCATCAACAATTAACCACCAATCCCATTAACAATTAACCACCACCACCAATCCCATTAACAATTAACAACCAATGTTAATGACCAACCCTTCCATTTCTACGTCCAAGTGTAGGGCGTGAACATTGCACGTCCTACTTTTCGGCGCCACGATGTTCATTTCGCAATTATTTCAAATTTGTTCCTTTTATAAAATAAATTTAAACTATATTGCTCTCTCTGAAATTTTTTGGATTTAAATGCAAGGACAGTTTGTGGTTGTTGACAGTCAGTCTACCCACACCCCACAACAATCAAGTATTCACTTCCTCTACTCAATTTCTACAGTAGCAGCACTGACATCGGTGGAGAGAGAGATCGGCAGTTATCATGACAGTTTGCTGGTGTGGTATATTTATGTGAGAGGTTAAGGACGTCCCACAACACATTTCATGTGTTCGACCCACAAAAACACTCCAACACAGATTAGGTTCCATGTCTGCATCGTCTCTGTCGCAATAAAGAACCGTTTGGAAAGGTGACAGACAATGAAATTAATTTGAAACCTTCACTTTCATCGCTTGTAGATAGTTTTAATGTTTGAATATCTCTTGTTTATTGTAAGCATTTCTTAGTTGCACGAAAAATAGATTATAATACCATTACAAGTGGCTATGTTATCTAATTTTTTAATTCTCACATACACATAAACAAAATGGTTTGAAAGTTGAAACTACTCACTTGAGGGGGAGAAGAAACTATGTATCCCAACATATTTTAAAAAATGATACATTCACACTTTTATTGTAAGTGCACAATATTACAACATGTTGAAAGTGATACTTTTACACTTTCGATGAGCTACAAAGCATCCAAACATTCTTTGTTCAAAATGCGATGATTGCACTACAACAAATATGGCATACAATAGCAGTTTATCTATAGCGTTCAAGCCTCCCAGCTATAGAATGTCATCATCAATAGCATTTCTTCCGCAATGCTATTAAAATAGAATACAATAGCAGTTTATCTATAGCGTTCGAGCCTCCCTGCTATTATAATATAATCATCCACAGCGTTCATATTGAAGTGCTTTTAAACGTTCATACAATAGCAGTTTATCTATAGCGTTGAAGCCTCCCTGCTATTAGAATGTCATTATCAATAGCGTTCATTATGCAGTGCTGTTAACAGAACTTTATATAGAGTGTTATGAATGCTGTTAAAGGTATAGTTTTTCTGAACGTTGTTATGCCCGTATGTCTAGGGGTGAGCATTATTCAGTTTTTGGACCGAAATCCGAACCAAACATAACCGAATAAGAGATTCGGTTCGGTTTGAAAAAAATTCGGTTCGGTTTCGGTTTCAAAAATACTAAAATTTCTTTTCGGTTTCGGTTTTGGGATTCGGTTTCGGTTTAATACCACTAACCTTTCAGAAATTTTATCTAAAATTCCTCTCCATGGTAAACTGAATAAGAAAATTTAGTAATATATATATACGAAATATATCTTTGTATATTTAGTTACTATATATTGACAAAAAAAATTATAAATAAACTGAAATATTGGTTAAACCAAATAAACTGAAAATTGAACAGATTTATTCCGTTCGGTTTGATTGGGTATGGGATATTTCGGTTGGTTTCAATTTTTGTTATTCGATTTTTGGTCGAATTCGGTATTTGGTAATTCGGTTCGGTTAACCGAGTTAATCGAATGCTCACAATTAAACTATCTACTGTTCTAATTATGGGAGAAGCAACACAATTTTCTCTTTTATATTAAAAAAATAAGTTATAGGTGCGATTCAGTTTTGCTGTGTAATTAATAGCATTCTCGATAGCGGACGATCCCGTCCGTTGAATTGTTAGAAATTAAATCGGTACCGTCCATAGCAAAATGCTATGTCTTATGTTTGAAAAAACCTTAATGTATTCTCCCCCAACCCTTCAACTCCTCATAACCCGCGCGCCAAACTGAAAACCCCTCCCCCTCTTTCTCTCTGTCACAAAAATCCCTCCCCCTTCCGGAAATCCTCCCCCTCCTTCTCTGTCACGAAACCCTCCCTCTTCCTCAGGTAACGCTCCCCTCACGAAACCCTCTCTTCCCCATCTTCTTCTCTCTGTCTCTCTCTCCGCTCACGAAAACCCTAAAGACCGACCGACCGACTGATAGATTATTTGGGATTTTCGTGAGGGATCACTACATCATATTGGCCAATTTCTAATGGGCCTTGTTTGCAGGTTCTAACAGCCTTAATCCATTACAAAATACTAACTAGTTACACCCGTTAGTATATACCTGTAGTCTGTTAGAAATAATATATATTTTCCTAAATTATTAACATATTCCATTCTCCATCGTTTAACTATATACATACCGAAAATTTCTAGCGGGAGCAAAAATAGGGTTGTCGCTCTAATTTCCCCCCAATTCACCTCATTTTACTATATACATAGTCCATCCTCCATCGTGCCCATCATTTCTTCCCCACACACTCTCTCTCTCTTTCACCAATTTCAGTGTATGCATACGATCCATCGTCGACCTACGACGAGTCCCGCGAGAGGTCGCCGACTGCGGTGAGTCCTGCGAGTCCGACGTTAAAAGCCTTATTCTAGTATCACTATGAATAATCTGCACCTTTATGCATATCAGTACAGTCCTAATTAGCACAAAAGGTTAATGTGAAATTGTAAAATTTTTCTATTTTCTGATGTTTCCCTTATTCATTTCCTTTAGGAAACTTCATTTTGTAAATTGAAATGGAAGGGTGATTATGATTCCAGATGGGGTCTTGCCATAAGGAAATTGTTAATGAATTTATTTATTTATTTTTATCTTTGATGATTAGAAATTATGGCTTGGATGACAACACGGTGGACTTTATTGGACATGCGTTGGCACTCCATAGAGATGATCGTTATGTAAATGAACCAGCTCTTGATATTGTGAAAAGGATGAAGGTATGCCTTTTTGCCATGAACATGGTTCACAATCTTCACGAATTTACTATGATCCTTCATCTACATATTTCTATGGTAGGTTTCTAGGAAAACATGTAGCTTAATAATCAGCTCTATTAACTTATTGTTTTTGTTAAAGAGATTTAACATGCAAAAGTCAACTACCCAAGTACTAGCCCATTGGTGCAAACATGTAGAATCTTGGTTATTATGTAGTATCTACTCCATGTCAACTAACTTGCATGTAAAAGTTGTTTCTTGAATTGGACGATTGATTGTTTAGTTGCCAATCCTTAACTGAAGGGCCTTCATAAGACTAGACTGTGTGATACTCTAAGTTCAAGGATGACAACAGCTAAAGAGTTCAGTCAAAATTTTGATTTCATACTCGAACTATCTATATGCTGTAACATATTATCTAAACCTATGTTTTCTTAAGTATGAAATTTCTAATCTATAGTTCTCAGTCTAAACAGCTTCTTTCGTACAGCAGTTTTCTTTGTTTATAGAACAGTTTATATCTCTGCAAATCTTGTTCATTCTTATGGGCATTTACTTCAAAATGAAGAGACATTTGTAACTAAATACCACATTTTTCTTGATTTGCAAGTTGCTCCATAAACTATTCTAACAACTAAATAGTAAATACCTTGGGACTTTCTCCCAACTTGCTACTCTAAGCAGGTAAGCTAGCGTATAATTAAGAAATATGAAATAAGAAGTTATCATTGTTAACAACAATTTAAGCTTTAGTAGGTTAAAACTAGAGTAAATAAATGACGTAGCGAAAGATGGAACCTGTGATATTTAATCTTTCCTAGGTTAGCATTGAATTTGTTGATGTAATTAGTTTTTTTTTAATAACAAGTCATGGCTGAAACTTAAGGTAAAGCGGCTCAAAATTGTAGGAAAATTGTAACTCAGGACAGTAAGGAAGCTGGGTTTAAAGCCTTCATTATGTCCCATCTCGGAGATGGGCCCATGTAATTGGTCTGGGTGGAGATGATTATACGTGGGTCCAAAGCATATAGGTGTGCAAAAACCTTGTCTATACCCCTTCGTGGAGTTGAGGCTCATCTAATTCTTGATTTAAGTAGTTTAATTTGTACTTGGATCAGTTTCTTACTTCTTTAACCCTAGGCTTCACCATAACATCATAGGTCCTAAATTTTGTAAGCTAGACGATGGACTAGACTTAGAACTATTTACTGATGGGATTTAAGCTTCTTTAATTTAATATTAAGTTTCTTCCATTAACAAAAGAATTATTTTCATGTGATTGCTAGAAATGCTCAAATTAAAACTCTTGGAGAGGGGCTGAGACCACTATGGAATCTGGGTTTTAAACTTGTTTTTGGCCCTTCCTAGAGTTGGGTTGCAATCGAGGGTGCAAATGGTGTTGCTTTGGAGCAAAGAATATTGGTAGGAAATCTAGGTTTTAAGACCTTGGCTGTCACCATTTCCGGAGATGGGGCTCTTTGTACAAAATTTAACTAGAACTTTATATTTGATCAGTTTCTTTTCTTTTTTTTTTGAAAAAAATATTTGATCAGTTTCTTTTCTTTTTTTTTTGAAAAAAATGTTCCGTCTTCACCATAGCAATATAGGTCTAAATTTTCTATGAAATGCATGTTCCACAGTTTACAGTAGGAGCCATGGGGTGCTTGCCATTTCCGTTACGGAAGGAAGCACAAAGGGGAAACTAAATCTCATAGATTTAGAAGGTTCGATCGATTGTGTTAACTCTTTAAAATTTTGACTAGTTGAAACTAGCAAATAAATAGTGTCTGCTGAATTCTTGGTTTGGTTAGGCAACGAGGACAATAGAAGAACATGTAATGAAGGATTATGCTTCAAGAGAGTGCAAGGATCAATCAATCTTTATTTGCCTTGTCGAATGTCATATATGCTCATAACAACAACGAGCCTCAGATCCTGTACCGAGAGAGCAAACTGACGCGGATATTGCTGGACACTCTAGGAGGACCAGCCGGCCTTGATGATTGCTTGTCTGGTGAGAGAACTCAATCTTTGTATCTTCATAATGATATATGTATGATTATAGTTCAACATTGAATTTATTGATTTTTTTTCTCTAAAGGATTGTATTGAACTACTTGGTTGTTTTAAGAAAATTATTTCTTTTGGGGACTACATCTATTGCAACCACAGAGGTGGATTCTCATTTTATATTTAAGTGAAGTGAGAGATTTGGCATGTATGTTATGTAGGTAACATTTTTTCATGGTATATAATTTTCCTTTTACCCTTTATATAGGTGTTGATCAAGTTAAGGTCTTAAAGAAATTAGACTTGCCCAATATTTTGTGCTTTCTCAAAATCTAATGAAATTGCATCTGATAGACACCAGTTATGAGGTTTACTAATCTGAACCTATAAGTCCTACCATTTTTGCAGGCAAGCTTTCTGATAAAGAGAATTCACTGGGATCACCACTGAACTATGAGAAGATACAATGACCACATAGCTTCATTAGGAAATTGTTTGCACATTTTTTTTATGGGTTTTGACGTGTGTTTCAGATTCAAACTATTCACGGGTCACAAGCTAGTTTGAGATTTTATAGGCAATTGTTTACTCATCCAGGGATGGACCCAAAGCATGTTTCCCTTATACAGAAAAAATTGTATATTAAGTTTTGACCCCCTTACCATTTGGTCCCGGATCTGTCTCTAGTCCTCACAATTGATCAGATTTTATGGAGTTTCTACATGTGTCTCCAAATCAATTCATTTTAGTATACTTAGATTAGCTAAGCATACATGTACTTTTTCTAGTGTTTGAGCATGTGAAAAGGAAACTCCTACAATAGGGAATCATTATTCTATATTAGCGTCACTACTTATTCAGTCTTGGCATCTCCTAGGACACTAAAACTGAAACCGCTCCTGTGGCCTCTTAGTGAAGATAGAGTATGTAATTATGACAGGAAGAAAAGGATTCAAACAGACGACCCCAAATTTTGAGATAAATTTGTTTTTGTTGTTGTTGAAGTCTTCCATATTATACCTTAGATTAATTTAAATATGATAATGATTTTTGCATCAGATTATATATGGTAGTAGGGATCCTCTTGAAAGCTATTATGCCCATCTCTTGCTGTCAAAGGATGAAATATACTTTACTGAGGTTGAGTCCAAAGGATCTTGTAGTACATATGTGCCTCGACATGTAGCACAAGTATAGTGTTTTAGTATCTACTATCTATTATGTTGCCATGTTTTAATCGGTTGAATGTGAAAGTATTTTGCAGTACATATGTGCCTCAGCCTGTAATCCAGGTATAGTTCTTGATCTGTTGCCATCATATTTAGTGAGGTTGACTGTAAAGGATTTTGCATTACATATGAGCCCCAACATGTACTTCTTTAACATCCATTATGCTGTCAATTATGATATGCATGTAAATGTCACATGTTCCACTTTTATAACTCTGTCATCAGTTTTCTTCCCTTCATGTTTTGAAATTTTTTTTGCACTTCAATAGTCAGTTATCTATCCCTTCACTCAATTAATTTTGTTTCTCTTGTGGCACTAGGTAGAGGAGCTTCTACACAGAAAATGTCTTAAGGAGGCATCTGAAAAGGAGCTTGAAGAATTTATCCAGTTATTGATGACCACAAAGGCATTGCCTTTATGCTCCAAGCCTCCTAGAAGTTCATGGATGACAAGAAAAAATGTCCACCAAGGGATTGAATCTCTCGAAGCTTACGCCATAGATGCATGCAAAAATGATGAACAAAAAAGAACCGCTGGGAAAGTAATTAGTCTTACTCCAATGATATTACTTTGATTTAGCTATATAAATTTCTTATATGATATCATGTGGTGGTAGATATTGCAGCTAAGTTATATCAGTTAACCATTCTTTAAGTCTTAAGTACTTGGCATGTGAATTGGGATGGAGTGTGTTGCATATAGAGCCTCAGCTTAACTCTCAATTTTTTATATGTTTTGCACATTGTTTATGATTTTCTCTTGTTTTTGTGCCTATCCTATTAAGTATGTCTATCTTTATAAACCCAACCCTCCCTTCTGTACACGTGCACACACACACACACACACACACACACACACACACCACACACACATGCGCGCACACACATCCTGCAAAAGAACACACACAAACACACACCCTAACGGGAGGGAAAAAAGGAGAGAAATTAAAATGAATAAATAAATTATGCATCCAAGTGTCTTCTCTCTTGATTTTTTGTTGTAAAAAAAGAACTCGATATTTGATGTCTCATTCTCGTTTCTTATATTTTCAGAAAACCTTTTTGATAACTCTGATATTAATATTGTTCTTGGTTTGGCTGGCATTCTCGTAGATACTTAAGGCAATGGGACTATCAAAGACGTCATCTGCTGATGGTGAACCTCCTAATAAATATTGGATATTTCCCTGTGCATGTTAAACTTGACCTCTTAAAGTATAACATCCGTACCAACTATAGCGATGATGTTCTGTTGGCTGCTGAAAACCTTTTGACACTATCTTCTGATCCAGATGAGGTACAATACCAAACATATACAATTTTCTTTATGAATCTTTTTCAGTAAATAGTTCAATCTTTGTTAACTGCCTTTCAGGTTGTCAGGAAAGATATTACATTTTTGAAAGTTTATGCAACTGATGTGGATAAAGCAGATGAGGTAGGATGAGATTGTAAATGTATATGATTTTTGTGTAGAAGTTAATAATTTTGTGAACCAAAGTTTCTTTGAATCCCCCCCTCATGGGACACCTCTGCATGAGATTCAAAAATCCTATTGGTGATGCAGCTTGATGATGTATTGAGTGCAGTGAGACTGCCAGATGGTAGGATAAGAGTTTGGATACATGTTTAATTTTGGAGAAATTATGAAGGATTTGAATGTTCTTGACAGTGAAATTAATGAATTTACTTATTTTCGGAATTCACTCTGTGATTGATTTGTCGAGGAGCATTTAAATTTTTGAATACCCGCATTCTGTGTATATATGCAATAGATATCTGTGGCATTCTGTATATCTGCAATGATTTTAATGTGCTGTAATACTATTCTGATGTGAATTGTTTCTTTACACTAATGCATTCTGCAATATCATTCTGATATGCTATTGGTGCACATATAATATGTAGTGCCCGTCCCTACATCGTGCCCCGTCTCCGTCCACGGGGGGTGGCGAGAAAGGAACACTGTCGCTATCGATGCGGTCGGGACCGATAGGTCGGAATCGACCGAGTCGATCGAACGGGAACGGTTGAATTAAGATCCATTCCACGTTATGGAATGGCTTCTTCGGAACCAAGTCCCATATTCAGCGGGTTGCGCCTCGAGGATTGGCTCTGCGGCTGAGTCGGGAGAGACCTCCCGTTGCTCTGGTTTTCATGCCGCACTTGAATTGGCTTTGGCTTTCGCTTTCGTGAATGCTTTCGATGGGTTTTCGTGACGCGTTTCGAGCTCGCATTCATATCGAAATTCCTTGAAATACACAGTGTTCTAATCAGTTGCTTATGCGATTGCAGGTGATCGCGTAGACGACGACAGCGCAGCCAACCGGTCGCTCGCTTGAAGCAAGCCTAAGGCGAGTGGCTGACCTCCTTCGCCCCGTCCCTCTACTTCAAAACTCAAAATGTGAAGTAAAATAAAATGCTTGTCATAATAATGTAGAATCAATGAAATCGTGCCACGATACTTCATGAAACACTTGTTAACGAACTGCCGGTTTTGGTAATGGAAAACATGCTTCCCTATGCAATTATACTTGGTCTATGTAAACCAATGAATGAATCAATTAATGTTTATCGCAACGATACGGCTAAATGACCAAAACTACTAAGTTCAAAGAAAAACGGTCATTGGACAACTTGTCGACAAGGTGTAGTTTCCTCGAACGGTTACCTAGGCCAAGGGACCGATTCGGCCCGGGAGGAACGAGTGTATAGTAAGCGCCAGCCCTTCATCGGCACGAGTTATACGGGAACTTTCGCACAGGGCTCGCTACCCGACGCGAAAGGGTCACCGTCTAACTCAGCTATATGTCCGCGATGGCTTGAAATTGCCAGTGGCCTCCACCCTTCACACTGCTTAACAAACGCACATGGCACGGGATGATTTTGATAGTTGCTCATTGTTATACAATTTCATATGCTTGCCTCAAAACATGTTAACCTGCAAACCGAACAGGATGGTTAGAAAGATCATTGAACTAGCTAGCTAACATGTTTACAAATTTCTTGAATCAAATGCAGAGCTTGGATTTAAATTAGCCATTCGCCAGTACATGTGTATCGTGCTGATCCTCGCTCTTTGCAGGTCCCGCGAACCAGGAAGGACGCGCCAACTAGCTCGGCGACGTTCGTGACTTTTGAAGCTTCGGCCGTGCGTCGAAGACTCTCTTTTAGCGACTCTACTTTTGAAGGCTCTCGACAGTCCAAGGAAAATGACTCAGCGTCCCTCCCATCCAGGTCAATGGAGTACTTGTGTATATTGAGGGATGTGTGCAATGTATGGAACGGCTATCTCATCGGCACTTTTTGTAATCGAGTCATGTTGTAGCCCGCGCGGCAAAGAGTCTTGTATTGGAGTCTGTAAAAAGATGTTCATTATCAATAAAGATCAAGTTTCCTTTAATCATTGTATGTATCATTTTGTCTGCGTACTCTCTTAGATCTCGTGTCTCGGATTACCTTATGACTAGGCCTTGTGCGATCGCAAATTAGGTTCGCACGGCATCACGCCCGGGGGACGACTATCGATTCGACGGAATCGGGGCGTGACATAATGGTATCAGAGCACGGCTTTACGTCCTTGGCCTCCAGTATCGAATTCTAGTCTCCAACCGTTGACCTCGTGTCGATGAGAAGAGTTGTTCCATACGCTGAACCCAGGACATTTTTGAAACTAACGAGAGTTGCCTTTCCTTTTCCCTGCAGTTACGGGAGCTCAGGCAGAAGACGAGACGAGCTTCCAGCGGCTCGAGTGCTTCTGGACCCGAGCATTCCGTCAACCCAACGGGAATGACCTACTGTAGCCGGACCTTCCGGCGACCGGTGCAACGTATGCTGCAAATGCTTGAAATGCAGCAACGTCAAAACGAGCTCCATCGTCAGCAAGCGGAGGCTCGTCAGGCTCAATTCGAGAATCGGTTCGAGGCTCAATTCAAGCTGCAGCAGCAGCAGCTGAATACCTCCAGCAGATCGTACAGTCGGTCGTCGGCAACAACAACAACTCAACGATGACACCTGCCGTGACCCAGCCTGCGGTTCGATCCAACGAAGCCGAACCAGAGGCGCCCGTGCTTCACCTGCAGCACCGAGAAGTTCTAACTTCGACGTGTCAAAATTCACGAAAAGCTGCCGCACTTCCTTCAACGGCACAGAAGATCCCGCAGGTGGCGATCGACTGGCTGGAGGAGCTGGAAGATAAGTTCGAGCTTCTGGGTGTCGAGGACTCAAAGAAAGTCGCGTGTGCTCAACTTCTACTTCGAATGAACGCGCACGATTGGTGGGCTGTGCAGAAGCGGGCAATTCGACGTGAAGACGAGACGGCGGCGATCTCATGGGCGACATTCAGAAGGCGTTCGAGACTGAATATCTTTCCGCAGCCGTGCGACAGGAGAAAGAAGATGAGTTCATGCAGTTAAAGCAGGGCAATATGACGGTACGACAATATGCGGCCAAATTCAAACTGGCCAAATTTGCTGGGGACTTCCTACCTACCACCGCCAGCCGAGCTCGACGATTTGAAGTGGGCCTGCGTTCCCATCGTGCGCATGTTTCGGTGGCCGAAACAAAACCATGGCGAGGCACTCAACCACGCCATCCGTCTGGAGTCCGAGTATCCTCCTATTACTACCGGCGCTGTTCACTTTAATAACAAAGCCATAGTAATGCGGGAGGCAACAAGCGCATAAGCGTCAAAATCGTGGCAACGGAGGCGGCAACCAGACGAAGGATCGAGTGGTCTGCACTTTCTGCGCCAAGGAGGGACACTTGATCAGCGAGTGCCGACTGAAGAACGGTACGTGCCTCGGGTGCGGCCGAGCCGACCATACCGTACGCGACTGCCCGAAGAAGAACCGAGGCCAAGCACCTCGGGCTCCACCGACCGCACCGCAGAATGGCCAAGACCGTCGCCCTAATGCCCAGGGCCGTGTCTACGCCATGACCCGAGACGAAGCGTTCGCATCTGACACAGTCGTGACAGGTATACTGCAATTCAATAATAAACCTGCTCGTGTATTGTTTGATTCAGGTGCCACGCATAGTTTCATATCGGCGGACTTTGCCGCCGAGCACAAGTTTCCCCTGACACCGCTCGGTCTTGAGCTTACTGTTAACATTCCGTCGGGCATGCCACTAGCTGCGAATTTAGTCTGCGGAGGCGGAATTATCTGTATAGGTGGTCAAAAGGTCAGTCTCGATGCGATAGTTCTAAATATAAAGGACTACGATATCATTCTGGGGATGGATTGGCTTGGTCCGTGCAACGCAACCATAGACTGCGCTGAAAAGAAAGTCACATTCCGCATACCGGGAGTGCCTGAATTCTGCTACTCGTGTGGTGAGGCGTCGCCGACCTGCATGGTGATCTCTGCAATATCTGCTCGACGGATGCTGTATTCCGGGTGCGAAGGCTATCTAGCTTCCGTTCGAGACATGCGACAGGATGGTGCAAACGCGGGTCAGACCGACGTTGTGGCAGAATTCCCCGATGTGTTTCCGGACGAGCTGCCCGGCATGCCGCCCGATCGAGAGATTGAGTTCACTATCGATACCTTCCCCAACACTCGACCGATCTCGAAGACCCCGTACAGGATGGCCCCTGCAGAGCTTAAAGAACTCAAGGTGCAGTTACAGGAATTGCTCGACAAGGGATTCATCCGACCCAGCGTCTCGCCGTGGGGAGCGCCCGTACTGTTTGTCAAGAAGAAGGACGGCTCTATGCGTCTTTGTATCGACTACCGCGAGCTGAATAAAGCCACCGTCCGGAACAAGTATCCCCTGCCCCGCATAGATGATCTGTTCGATCAGCTCCAAGGAGCCACGGTGTTCTCTAAAATTGATCTGCGTTCGGGTTATCATCAACTCAAGATCAAGCCGGACGATGTGCCGAAGTCTGCCTTCCGCACTCGATACGGCCATTACGAGTTCCTGGTAATGCCGTTCGGCCTAACGAACCCCTGCTGCCTTCATGGATTTAATGAATCGGGTGTTCCGACCCTTCCTCGACAAGTTCGTAGGTCTTTATCGATGATATACTCGTCTACTCGAAGAATAAGCAGCAGCATACTGAGCATCTGCGGACCGTGCTTCAGACCCTTCGAGAAAATCAACTCTATGCGAAGCGAAGCAAATGTGAATTCTGGCTTAGCAGCGTCGCATTCCTCGGACACATCATTTCTGCTGAAGGCATTGCGGTCGACCCAAAGAAAGTTGAAGCCGTTGTCGATTGGAAGCGGCCAGCGTCCGTCGGCGAGATTCGAAGTTTCCTTGGCCTAGCTGGATACTACCGACGCTTCGTGAAAGACTTCGCGAAGATCGCATCGCCTCTGACTCGCCTCACCCAGAAAGGAGTCGCCTTTGAATGGTCAGACGACTGTGAAGCTGCGTTCCAAGAGTTGAAGCAGAGGCTCGTCTCGGCCCCGATACTCGCACTTCCAGAAGGGACTGAGGGTTTCCAGATATTTAGCGACGCGTCCGGTCAGGGCTTGGGGTGCGTGCTGATGCAGCGGAACAAGGTGATATCTTTTGCGTCCCGACAGCTAAAGCCGCACGAGAAAAATTATCCCACGCATGACCTGGAGTTAGCGGCGATTGTGTTTGCATTGAAATTGTGGCGCCACTATCTCTATGGTGTGGCGTGCACGATCTATACCGATCACAAGAGCCTCAAGTATCTATTCACGCAGAAGGAGCTGAACTTGCGGCAAAGGCGTTGGCTGGAACTAATCAAGGATTACGACTTGACTATCGACTACACGCCGGGAAAGGGAAATGTTGTGGCGGACGCTTTGAGTCGGAAGTACTTGCCTCGTTATCCATCGACCCTCGACTGCTACGCGACCTTGAAGAGATGGGCATCGAGCTCCGAGTCAGATTCTGGAACGTGCAGTTGGCAAAGTTGCAGTTAGAGCCGAGCTTGCTGAATAAGATCAAGACCGCTCAGACGGACGATTCATACCTGAAGAAAGTGCGAGAGCTAATTTCGACAGGCAGGACGACTGACTTTGCGGAAGACGAAACCGGCGTGCTTCGGTTGAGGGTAGGCTATGCGTTCCAGACGATTCAGAACTCAGAAAGGAGATCCTGGCGGAGGCGTACTATGCGAAATACACTTTGCATCCAGGAAGTACCAAGATGTATAAGGACCTCCGCACGACCTTTTGGTGGCACGGGATGAAGAGAGATGTGGCGCTCTTCGTGTCGCAATGCATGGCCTGTCAGCAGGTAAAAGCTGAGCATCAGCGACCGGGCGGGGAGATGCAGAACCTCGCTATTCCCGAGTGGAAATGGGATCATGTCACTATGGATTTTATTGTTGGCCTGCCGAAGACACCACGGGGGAACGACGCCATCTGGGTCATCGTCGATCGATTAACCAAGTCAGCGCACTTTATCGCCATCAAAGTTACTTGGAGCGTTGATCGCCTGGCGCAGATTTATCTTGACGAGATAGTTCGGCTGCACGGAGTTCCAGTATCCATCGTCTCTGATCGGGATTCACGATTCATGTCGCGATTCTGGAGTAGCCTTCAGTCGGCGCTGGGAACCAAGTTGCAGTTCAGCTCAGCTTACCATCCTCAGACCGACGGCCAAACGGAGCGCGTCAACCAGATTCTCGAAGACATGCTACGGCTCTGCGCAATTGACTTCAAATCAAGTTGGGACGTCCACCTACCGCTGGCGGAATTTGCATACAACAATAGCTACCAATCCAGCATCCAAATGGCGCCGTATGAAGCTTTGTACGGCCGGAAGTGCAGATCGCCCATTTGCTGGGATGAAGTCGGGGAACGGCAGATACTCGGCCCGGAGCTGGTGGAACAGACTGTGGAAAAGGTCAAGCTCATTCGGGAAAGATTAAAGACCGCACAGAGTCGCCAGAAAAGCTATGCGGACCTTCATCGTCGACCGCTCGAGTTTCTAGTAGGCGATCACGTATTTCTCAAAGTGTCGCCCATGCGGGGAGTTAGTCGGTTCGGCGCGAAAGGAAAGTTGAGTCCGAGATTCGTCGGGCCGTTTGAAATACTTGAACGGGTCGCGCCAGTGGCCTACAAAATTGCCCTACCGCCGGCGCTTGAAGGTGTACACAACGTCTTCCACGTCTCTCAGTTGCGGAAGTACGTGCACGACCCTAGCCACGTGGTAGATTTTGGCCAGCTGGAGCTAAAGTCAGACTTATCCTACGTTGAAGAACCAGTGCAAATCTTAGAACGCAAGGATAAGTTGCTGCGAAATCGAGCGATCCCTCTCGTCCGCGTCCTCTGGAAGAACCACTCGATCGAAGAGTCGACGTGGGAGCTTGAATCGGAGATGAAGGATAAATTCCTTCATTGTTCTCGTAGAGGTAGGTTCCATCTTTAAGTTTCGAGGACGAAACTTTTTATTAGTTGGTTATGGTGTAGTGCCCCGTCCCTACATCGTGCCCCGTCTCCGTCCACGGGGTGCGCGAGAAAGGAACACTGTCGCTATCGATGCGGTCGGGACCGATAGGTCGGAATCGACCGAGTCGATCGAACGGGAACGGTTGAATTAAGATCCATTCCACGTTATGGAATGGCTTCTTCGGAACCAAGTCCCATATTCAGCGGGTTGCGCCTCGAGGATTGGCTCTGCGGCTGAGTCGGGAGAGACCTCCCGTTGCTCTGGTTTTCATGCCGCACTTGAATTGGCTTTGGCTTTCGCTTTCGTGAATGCTTTCGATGGGTTTTCGTGACGCGTTTTCGAGCTCGCATTCATATCGAAATTCCTTGAAATACACAGTGTTCTAATCAGTTGCTTATGCGATTGCAGGTGATCGCGTAGACGACGACAGCGCAGCCAACCGGTCGCTCATTGAAGCAAGCCTAAGGCGAGTGGCTGACCTCCTTCGCCCCGTCCCTCTACTTCAAAACTCAAAATGTGAAGTAAAATAAAATGCTTGTCATAATAATGTAGAATCAATGAAATCGTGCCACGATACTTCATGAAACACTTGTTAACGAACTGCCGGTTTTGGTAATGGAAAACATGCTTCCCTATGCAATTATACTTGGTCTATGTAAACCAATGAATGAATCAATTAATGTTTATCGCAACGATACGGCTAAATGACCAAAACTACTAAGTTCAAAGGAAAACGGTCATTGGACAACTTGTCGACAAGGTGTAGTTTCCTCGAACGGTTACCTAGGCCAAGGGACCGATTCGGCCCGGGAGGAACGAGTGTATAGTAAGCGCCAGCCCTTCATCGGCGCGAGTTATACGGGAACTTTCGCACAGGGCTCGCTACCCGACGCGAAAGGGTCACGTCTAACTCAGCTATATGTCCGCGATGGCTTGAAATTGCCAGTGGCCTCCACACCCTTCACACTGCTTAACAAACGCACATGGCACGGGATGATTTTGATAGTTGCTCATGTTATACAATTTCATATGCTTGCCTCAAAACATGTTAACCTGCAAACCGAACAGGATGGTTAGAAAGATCATTGAACTAGCTAGCTAACATGTTTACAAATTTCTTGAATCAAATGCAGAGCTTGGATTTAAATTAGCCATTCGCCAGTACATGTGTATCGTGCTGATCCTCGCTCTTTGCAGGTCCCGCGAACCAGGAAGGACGCGCCAACTAGCTCGGCGACGTTCGTGACTTTTGAAGCTTCGGCCGTGCGTCGAAGACTCTCTTTTAGCGACTCTACTTTTGAAGGCTCTCGACAGTCCAAGGAAAATGACTCAGCGTCCCTCCCATCCAGGTCAATGGAGTACTTGTGTATATTGAGGGATGTGTGCAATGTATGGAACGGCTATCTCATCGGCACTCTTTTGTAATCGAGTCATGTTGTAGCCCGCGCGGCAAAGAGTCTTGTATTGGAGTCTGTAAAAAGATGTTCATTATCAATAAAGATCAAGTTTCCTTTAATCATTGTGTGTATCAATTTGTCTGCGTACTCTCTTAGATCTCGTGTCTCGGATTACCTTATGACTAGGCCTTGTGCGATCGCAAATTAGGTTCGCACGGCATCACGCCCGGGGGACGACTATCGATTCGACGGAATCGGGCGTGACATAATAGCGCGAAAGAAACGCTATAAAAACCAATTTGTATCGAAAAGCTATTAACAAACAATAACATACAGCAACGCAATTAAATATCAACAGCGTTCACGAACGCCATAAATAACTTATAGCGTTAACAAACGTTATTAAGAAACTATAGCGTTCGTAAATGCTATGTAAACTCTATAGCATTTGTCACTGCTATAACAAGTCTATAGCGTTCATGGACGCTATAGTAACTCAATAGCGTTCATGAATGTTATTACTTTTCTATAGCGTTCTTAAATGCTACAACGCTGGTATAGCGTTCTTAAATGCTATAACCTGTCTATAGCACCATGGAACGCTATAATCCATCAATAGCGTTCATGAACGCTATAACTTTATAGCGTTCTTGTACATGGGACAATTATAGCGGGGGCATTTATAGCGGACAGAATACGCTATAATAGGCATTCTACAGCGTTCTGAGCACGCTATCGTATCCCATATCTGTTGTAGTGTTGATCCTTGAAGTATTATGATACTTAATTTGTATCATATCACTTGAAAAGTAAAATCTCTAGTTACGTTCAATACCGATTTATATATTTATACACATTTTTGTTTTTTTATCCAATTTGACGTAAGTTTTTGTACAACTTTCTTGCGAACCTAGATTGCGCAGACGGATGCAAGATAGAATCCTAAATCTGAATGAGTCCTAGCAACCATGAGATACAGCATATTGTCATATCAATACATTCGAACACATAGATAAAGTCACACATTGACCAAAATATACGTTGCACTCCGTCTTGGATCCGCATAGATTAGTTTTAGAAGTCGATTCGAATAATCCCTCCAACCTTAGATCCGGTACAGACTAGACAACATTATGGAGATGCTCATAAACTCCATCTTATGATGGAACCCATATCATTTCTCCCATCTTAGGTACTTGATTTGAAGCAAACATGAATCTGATTATATGTATTATGAACTACATGTCAGCACAATATGTCTGAAGCAACTACATTATCCAATCCAATCTGACTCGTAACATTGTAATCTGATACCACTTATTGAATATACGATTAACCTGTGCACATTTAATCTTTATTTGGTCTTGTATTAGATCGTGGTTCGTCCCTTTTGTTGTGGGGTGTATGTTTTACGAGTACACATTTAATGTGTCTACATATGTTAGGTGGCAGTTTGTGTTAACTATTTCTATGTTTATAATTATTTCTCTAATTACTCATGCTTTGAAACTAATTATAAGGACCATCTCTATATTTTATTTTTTTATATATAGAAAGTTATAATACTAACCCCCTGTTTAGATTTTTTTTTTTAAATAAAAGAGGGGATAGTACGTGTAATTAGTTACAAAAGTGGAATAGTTCCTATAATATCCATGGAAAAATCCATCTTCGGAAGTGCCATCTGCTTGACATTGACCGGGAGGGACGAAACAATGAATCAATTATCCAGTACCAGATCCATCGGTCATAAATCTAGGTTTTTTATTTTTGGTGGTAGTTTTGGGGGGAGGGTTGGGGTATTTATTTCTATGTTTAGGCATGCAACTCGTTTTCATCCTTTGGATTTGCAATGAATTCATAGCTGTTTGACCATTGCACTTTCGGAAATCATTTAAGATTTTGTTGGTAGAGTGTCAGTACTGGATCTCATGGACACTTTTGGTTTCCATATGTTTATCTTGTACAAATTTATTTTAGGCAAGGCTCACATGAAATTCATACAGAACAATAGAACTTCAATATGAAAAAATAGAAAAGTTTTAGTGAGTGAGCATTGGGGATAGTAATCATGATGGAATGTTTTAGTTATAAAATCAGTCTATTAGAGAATTATAAATAAAATTGAATTATGTTAACATATGTCATAAGACACATAATAACACATCGGTAATATTATTTTATTTAATATGTTGGTGTTAATATTCATGTAAAATACATAAAAAATACATATTTATTGATATATTTTAATCATGTGTCTTTAAGACACATGTTAACGTAACCTAATAAAATTATGTATATTGTAATTGCCAGTGAGACTTTTATATTGCATTCAAATTCTTATAGTGGGTTACCAAATTTTTTTATCAATTTATTATTATTTGAAAAAATTATAGCTTTTTTTATAAATTAAGAATAATTTTGATAGCAGTTTGAAAATTAGTGAATATGACAAAAACATTTCTGATAATTACAGTTTCATAAAATTATGTAGATAAAGATCCTAAATAGTGACGCAAAGCAATATTCTGTGTTCCTATCTATCAAAATCATTCGAATTGGACCTGTCCAAATAGTTAAAGGTTGGAATAGTTGCAAAGTTATTGTTGTGAAATCATCAAAGAGAAGTCAATTCTTAGTCCATCTTGAAAATCAAGTTGGCCAATAGAGGTTGGTTCCTTCCTTCACTTCACCGTAGCGAAACATGCAGCTCTTCCTGCACCTATATAATATTCAAAGACAAAGTAGAAAATGGCAGCCCGTCACAATCATATTTTTTCCATGACTAAGAGCATCCTTAGTAAGGATCATCAGTCCTGGTTTCTACGTTCATAATTTTGAACCTTATTTGTAGAATAGTAAATTCCATCTAGTTTCAATTTTTACAATTTCGATCTCATCCCACTTATAGGTACTAAGAATTAGACCTCCAAATTTCTAGATTTTAGATTGTAGAAACTCATTTTGTAGAATAGTAAGTCCTAATATTGAGCTCAACTTTCTATATTTTAAACTTTACATTAATTTTTTTTTTTCTTCGGCAATTCTTGACCTCGTAATATTTCGGACTGGAGCTCACTTCATTTTATACTACTCTCATACAAATCCAACACATTCTATATTTACCTCTCCCTCTCTCTCTTTTTGAAATTATGTGTCCCAAATTGTATTGGAGAGTCCAAACTATTAATGATGCTCAAACTAGAATGAAATCAGAGGCAATTTATTAAGGGAATACTCTATAATTATTGTTATAGTGACATCATTCAATCTTTTACCTACACATACCATAATTCCTACGATGCAAATTATTTAGAGGATAATATGATAATTGTCCGTATATAGCACCAATGACATCACTCAATTCTTTTGAATACAATGTCAAAATTTCAACGTGCATGGATATAAGTCCGAGCTCTCTAGCCTAGTGGTATTAGAGCGGACACCCGGAGGGGCCGGCAAGGTTCGAGCCCCCCAATTGTGTGTGAGTGTGATTTCAAAAAAAAAAAACGTGCATGGATATATTAAATTAAGTCCAAAAATATAAAAATTGTGGAGAAACGAGATTGTGTAAAAAAGAAACTTCCACATGTTAACTTTTGTAAAAATTTATTGGAAAAGTCTAACTCGTGAAACGTTTTTCTTCCAACAAAGCATTTTTTTTTTTGACAAATAAGTAAGCAAATTTGGAAGTAAACGTCAAACTTTATCAGCAAAAGGTTATACCATCTCGAATTTTCCTAATAACTTATCGGAACGTTTCGCCTGTCGACTGTTCCATACATATCTTCTTCTTTTTTAAGGTAGCATAATGGTAAATAGAATAAGAAAAAGAAGGTCGTCCAAATAAAGGACGTAATAATGTCTTTTCGTGCACCCTGAAGATTCCCTATTTTTGTTGTAGCGTACGATGTGGTAAATTAGGATCGGACGTATCATTTTAGGATCGACAGTTTCTTCTTTTTTCAAGGTGGCATAATGGTAAATAGAAGAAGAAAGAGAAGGTCGTCCAAATAAAGGACGTAATAATGTCTTTTCGTGTACCCGAAGATTTTCTATTTTTGTTGTACGTATGATGTGGTAAATTAGGCTCGGACATCATTTTAGGATCCGCGTTTTCAATTCGATCTGAACGGTAAAATATGAAAACAATTCGATTCCTAAAATTTAAAATTTAAACAGACAGAATTGAGACGGATCGTATGACATTGACAGGATATGTCCGGTCCTATTTTCAAAACTAACGGATTTTGGCCCGATCCATTTCTAGTGGCTTGTATTTTTCTAATGTTTTTTATTGGTATAGTCTATAGATAATGGAACGCGTCATTGTTTAGAAAATAAATTTAAAACATATGTAAATGTTTACTGTTATAGTTTCTGAATTTTTTTCACAATTTTTTGGACACGTTTGGATCCGCGGGTTGTTCCGCTACGGACCCGTTTCGAACGGGTCGAGCCTGATCCGATTCTAGTATTTTTTGGTCTCGTTCTGCTAAATAAAGAGTTCGGTCAAGATCCATTAAATTTGGGTCCGGTGCGATCAACTCGTGCATATAGAAGGAGAGAAAAAAAAGTATATATATATATATATATATATATATAGAGAGAGAGAGAGAGAGAGAGAGAGAGAGAGAGAGAGAGAGAGAGAGAGAGAGAGAGAGAATAAGGGAGGTGAGGTGTCACCCTATGGGTGGTGGCTATATGTCACCCCCATGCTATCATCATGCGACGAAAAGTGTACAAGTGCATGATAATAGCATGGAGGGATAACACATAGCCACCTCATCGTGAGGTGACACCTCACCTACCTTATTATTATTATATATATATATATATATATATATATATATATATATATATATATATATATATATATATATATATATATATATATATATATATATGTTTCTTTATTTACACAAATTTGCTTCATTTAAAATAACAAAAATCACTACAAGAAAATAGGTCTTTTCCAACGTTTATTCCTCCAACATTTTTGTAAACGTTGGCTAAGTTAGCATATAACGACGTATTTAAAAAAACGTTGGTCATGACCGGCATTTGTCTTTAAACGTCGCACAATATACCAACGTTTGTAAACAAACATTGATAATTACCTGCGTTTTCCCTTAAACGTTGAGCAATATACCAACGTTTTTAAACAAAGGTTGACAATTACCTTCATTTGTCTTTAAACGTCGAAAAATATACCAACATTTTAAAACAAACATTGATAATTACTTGCGTTTTTCTTTAAACGTCGAGCAATATACCAATATTTGACAATTACCTGCGTTTGTCTTTAAACGTCGAGAAATATACCAACATTTTGAAAACAAACGTTGTTAATTACCTGCGTTTTTCTTTAAACGTCGAGCAATATACCAACGTTTTGTGAAGCATGTCACATATTTGGAAACCCTTTTCGACATTTTTTTGACTTTTTTTTGGGCATTTACACTTATTTGACGTGTGAAGGAATTTTTTTTTCTAATCCTACATAAATTAGGCAGATTTTGTTTATGGAAATTAAGGTGAACCATTGACTAAATTAAAAAGTCTGCTTTATACATATAGCAAATGACCTCTAGCCTAGTGGTTAAGAGAGATGCATGCGGCCCGAGTGGTCAGGAGTTCGAATCCCAGTGGGAGCGATTCCAGAAACAATTTACCTGGTTCCAAAAAAAAAAAACCCAACAGTTTTTAAAAAAAGACCTTTTTGGAAAAAGGTTGGGAAAACTCATCGTTTCAAAAAACGTTGGAAAGTTCTCTTTGCGACGTTTTTGTGAGAAACTGTTGGAAATATTGTAATCATTATAGAACAATTAATGGCGTTTATAAACGTCGTCTAAACCCTATGCCAACGTTTTGCGTAAATGTTGTAAATTGCCAACTAGAGCAACGACGACGTTTGCAAAAACCGTTGAACAAACGTCGGTAACGCCTATGCCAACGTTTTGCACAGTTTTGCCAACGCTAATAAAACGTTGGAAAAAATCATTTTTCTTGTAGTGAATAAATATGATGAGTTGTTGTTAAAATGTCAAACATTATGACATCTTGGTAACAAAAATGGTAGACAATTTGACTTTTCTTCGCAAACTCATTTGACATTATGCTCATTTATTTTGTCCATCCTTGGCTCCTCGGACCCTGGCAAGCCACCCAACTAATCCGAATGGAATGGAATCTATAACCCATATTGCTCAATAGAGTGGGATTTACAACCCATAGTGCTCAACAGTGTAGTGCCCCGTCCTGCGAAGTCAATCGGAGGAATCGAAACGCCGACGGCGTTCGGACTTATCCTTGCAACGGCGATTCAAAGACATCGCTCAGGTGGGGTAGTTTCGGTTAACTTGCCTCATTTTAGCCTTCACTTAATAATTCGTGCGTTTTCAACTTACACAATAGGCTTGATAATAAAAGAGACGAATCCAAATAGCTAAGGGAATAATTCCGACGGCTCGAATCAAGTTTAGAACATGAAAAACGTCCAACGGTCGACTTAGAATTATTACACGGTATGCTTTGAAAATGACACTCGGTCCTTCGTCCCGTGGCTTGGGAGAAGGAAAGTTGGTATTCGTCATAAACTATGAGTTAGCCTAAGTCATAGGCGTCGTCCGTGTAGATGTCCGATAAAGCATGCACGTTTCCTCGAAGCAAGGCTCGGCGTAGCCTTGATCGTCCCACGAGCTAAGTTGTATCGTACGGCTTATGGCATGAGTTTAGGTACCCAAAGAAATTGGTTGTTCAAGTTGAGCGTATGCACGGTCCCACGGTTCTACGGCTGCATATAGCCATTCGTTCCCACGGTCTTAAGGCTCATCACATAGAGTGTGACTTGGACGATAGTGTCGCACGGAATACATTGGAATATGAGACGTTCTTATGCACGTTAAGAAGTTTGAGGCGGTCCCTCGGTTGGAAGTTTCGCGTTCCTATGCACGTTAAGAAGTTCGAGACGATCCCTCGGTTGGGAGTCTCACATTCCTATGCACGTTAAGAAGTTCGAGGCAGTCCTTCGGTTGGGAATCTCGCGTTCCTATCTACGTTAAGAAGCATGAGGCGGTCCTTCGGTTGGGAGTCTCTCGTTCCTATGCACGTTAAGAAGTTCGAGGCTGTCCCTCGGTTGGGAGTCTCGCGTTCCTGTTACGCCCCAGAACCAGAATACTGGAGAGCGAAGGAATGACTTAGCCAGCTGCGTATTACGGGTAGATGAATACCGTATAATACGATCAATGCTGTCTAAAAGACGAGAGGGTGCATACTACATGAAAGTCTCACTATGGTCACTTCACATCTATTGTCTCAATCATTCAAACAAGAAACAGTAATAAAGAACATATAAGATAAAGCAGTAAGGCGTCTCAAACGCTCAGTCAAAATATTCTTGATATCTGGCTTTACAAAACATAGCCAGATGATGTAGCAAAGTATACACAATTGTTTATCAGCTGCAGCCTGACTTAGTTACAATTATGTAAAGTAAATATAAGACAATCCGACTAACATGTCGGTGCCAAACGACAAAGTATAAAGTAAGTAATAAAACGAGCAAGAAATTAAGGAACCCACTCGAGTCCTCCTGCGGTCATTCCTCTAGTATTGACCATCTTGGAGGTGGAAGTAAGCTGAATCCTCGGGGACCGGCTCTAAACCTGGCCATGCAAAACCAGAGAGGTTAGACCTCTAATAGCAAGTACCACAAGGAAGTACGACATGAGAATTAAAACCAGTGATAAGAGTTAAGGATATAATACATAGGTCTCTGCTTGCTACTGGGATTCACACAACATCACGACACTTCAAACCAACTTCCCAACCAAACAAGGACATAAGTTGACCCGTCGTGCCCTGACATTCTGATCATCTCAGTTAGTAAATAGAGTAGGAACAGTACACAAACAAATAAATTTAAACGGCCATACAACTACTGCGGCTTGCTATTGTGAGTTCCAAGTTACCTTGGAATTATGCAATAAGGATTCCTCAGTTCTTACTATGTGCAAGCAAGGCTAGTCTATCCAATCAATCAATTGCGCTAATCATGAATTAGACGAGTCCCAGCGGGATGCCCGTCATCAATATACAATATACAATAATATAAGCAGATACCGCTCCCAGCCCGTGTGGCAGATTTGCAGTATCTGTGGGAACCAGCTGGCCTGTCGGGCACTAATAGTCCCAAAGAGGACTGCCATCATCACTACACCAAAAAAGACATTTAGGAACAGTTTTTATATGTTTCTAATATTTTTAGGAACATATCATAATCGTTCCTAAAAGTGGCGTTGCAATAATTGGAACGCATATAAAGCGTTCCTATATTTAGTCTAGAACGGTTATTAGATGTTCCAAAAGCAAATTTTGAAACATATATAATGTGTTCCTAAATTATTTTTGGAACGGCCGTTAACCGTTTCTAAATGTCAATTTGAAACACTTTATACCCATTCTAAAATGTAATTTGACACACTTTTGCATTGTTCATGTGGCTAGTTTTGAAACGCTTTATTCGCGTTCCTTTGTAATTTTTAAAAAAATTTAAAATTGCGTTTCAATTCTTTGTTTGAACCACAAATATGATGATTTCTATATTGATAATTGAAACACAAAATATTTGCTGCAAAATTTTATTCCATGAGTCAAAACATCAAAGAATTTCATTAAATTAACCAAAGCTATCAACTTAATATAAAACTTATACCACATCCCAGAAGTTAATTTTTATAAAATGTTGTCAAAAGCATATAAAGTACAAAATATAAAGAATATATAAATCTAGCTAGAAAGAACACAAAAATTATATTGTTTGGCAGTGTGCCTACATCAACAACAAAGGGATGAGAGAACTCTAATATCCAAACATGGCTCCTCCTCAAATGGTCTTCTATGTAGATTGTCCTGCTCCGCTATAAATTTTGGTTGTCGATCTCAACCAAGTATTTTTATGATAAACGAATACTCTCCTTCAGTTGAAGTCATTTGAAGGGTCCACATTGTCACGCCCCGCTCCCGTAGGAGCGATCGACCTCGCTAAGGCGTGATGCCGCACGGGCCTAGGTTGTGACCGTACAAGGCTAAGTCCAGAAACGGCCGATTTGAGCTAGGCCACAGTGTCGCACAGAGTGTCCCCATTTGCAGCGGAAAGTAAATGAACACAATTTGAAGCGAATTCAACTCTTTATTGATATTCAAGAAGTTTACAAGCAGCGCTAGGGCGATATTACAAATCGCTCAAGCTCTCTCTCTCTCTGAAACATAAAAGGCGTGCCAAGTGGCTTACAACATGGAATGATTCATGGCGATGTTCCGATACATTAGGTCCTGTATATGGTGCTTCAGCTCCTTGCAACGCTCCAAGGCTCCAGAGATAGCTCCGCGTCTTAGCACGTTCGATGGAAGCTCCGCACCCGCCGGCGTCTCCTGCATCCTGCAAGTAGACTGTGGGGTTATCAGTACATTGTTATGCACTGGTGGGGAGGCTAGCTCGTCCACAATGCTATCATTACCAAACACGTTCCATTCACTTTTGTGCATCTCAACCATTCATTGTCTTTCTAATCTTGCCTTAGGATCAATTTTATGGCATATGTCATAACCTATCCCGTGTTGCCAAATTCAAGTGTCGTATGGAAATACATGCACGACTTATCCATACTTACCGTCCGGCCTTCCCTGTCCAACGTAAACCATGTTAGTCAACAATTCATATGAAATAACTTAACGTAGTTCATGAAAGTATTCAATATCAAGTGCGTGTCCTTGCCTCGGGTTCTAGCACGTCGTAAGCATGTTTTCTAACTCGTTTGCTCAAAGTACTCTTGATCATTTTGTGTGTTATATTCAAGCCTATTCAGAAAGTGCTTTGTACAGTTAACTTAGACTACTTTGATTTCAATGCAAGGACTTGCACGTGGATTGCCACCAGCAAAGCCCACTTAAATCTATATGTACCGGTCGCTGGCATCACAAGCCATTTTGGACACATCCCAGCGTGGTATTTCGTAACTAACGTAGGGTGAGGACTGGCACACACCCCGTTAGTCTCTTGAAATACCTCTGCACTTACGTCCCCCGAGTGGCCAAGTCCGCACCCAGGCAGCCCGTAAGCCTTGACTTGATCCCGCCTAGGCCGGCCACGATCCTCCCTTTGATCATGCCGCGAAATCCGTATCACCCGTGCACGGGTCCGTCCACGACCATTTTGTATTTTATCGTCATAAGCTAACCCTTAGCCACAATGCGTTATCGACCAGGTTGGCGTCCGTACAGCACGGGTAGCGAGCCCCGTTGTACGTGCCCGTCATACCTGTCGCTAACCATTCCTTTCCTTCTTATCTTTTATTCATTCCTTCTTTTCTTTCTTTCACTTGTCCATTCGTTCATTGATTCATTTTCGTATTCATCCTTTCGTTGATTCATTCATTCACTCGTTTATTTGTTCATTCTTTCATTTATACATTATGCAACTTCCCGTGCGGGAGTCGCCTTGGCGACCCAGGTCCCATAGTCTTTCAATGTTGCTAAACTCTACTCGAAACGACTATGTTGATAGTCTTCCCGTTTCATTGTTGTAAACCATTCATTATTTTCATTGTTGAACGCATAAGGGACTTGAACGTAAGCTTATGCCTTAGCACGAGCGTGGAGCGCGGTGCGAGAGTTCTCGTATTTTCCATGTTTCTTTCCATATTCTATACAAGCATACAAGATGGGATTAATCCCTTAGCTAGGTGCGTTGGGTTATTTATTAGCATGCGCGGTGTTATCGTCTAGCGATTTCAGTGATAGTGTCCGTATTATTATGTGTCTAGGCTAAGCAAAGACGGGTTCATCGGAGCCACCCACCTTAGCGATGTTCGTATCGGCCGATCGATACTCCGAGCGCGCCTTTGAAAGTCTAAGTCTGGATTCAGGTGTGACGGGCCAATGTAAGTCTTGCATCGATTCTTCATCAGGTCGATGCCAACTCTTCGGGTCGACGGCTCGTTTGAGTCGTTGCACTTGCCGTTTGAATCGGCGTTCCGCTAGGGCGGAGCGGGTCACTACACACATTCACTTGCATCAATCAAGACCATATTTGCAACCTATTGAAAGAAAAATAGAGGAAATTAAAACCATACATCTTGAATATTGACCTTTTGTTGAATATAGGGACAACAGAGAAACTAGTCCTTTCTATTTGCATATACTCACATGTTTCCTTACAGAATGTAGAACAAAATAAACTTTCCACTATTTATATTATGAAATTCTCTCACTAAGAAACTTCCACTTAAGCCAAATAGTCAATAGTTGACCATGTTGGTCATGTTGGTTAATAGTTGGCCAAAGAGTCGGTAGTAGACTTATTACCCATTTCCGAAAAAAATCCACTCTTTAGCCAAAGAACCAATAGTTGGCCATGTTTGCAGGCAACTATATTACCAAAAAATGCGTTAGAAGTCCAAAGTGTTACAAGAACAAAATTAACAAGTAAACATGATCAAAATTTGACACTATATTTTGTCCAAGTAGTAAATGAATCGACTTCCCAGAAATTTTTTGTTTGAATCTAATGTCTCAACTTCCCAAAATATTCATTTTTCAATCTGATGACTCGACCACCAGGAGCAATAAAAGAAAAAATAGACATGTATGACACTTGAGAAGCAAAGGGACCACCATTCTCTTCAACCAAACAAGTTATATAAAGTTAGACTCTGCACCATTAAGACTGCAATTAACTGATGTCTTGTTGTTACTACACTGGAACATACATACATGTTACACACAACCTAACACTTACTAATGCAGTACCCCAATTGGACATCAACACACTGCAATTTGCAGTCCTAAAGTCTGCACACTGTATGTTGAAATTAGTATGTCAAGAAAAGATGCATCAGATTAATATTTGCAGTTTGTATTCTTCACAAGGAATGCAGTAAAATATGAATCCATAATATGGACAACCACAAATATCAATCCATATTATTACCAAGGAACTCATAAAAGACAACATACAATAATAAACATGATAACTCCTCACCCTATTCCCTGAATATTGGTTTACATAACATAATAAGAAAATAACTTAATGAGCATCTCTTGTTTCCTGTAGACACAATTTTTCTCTTCCAAGTAATCAGACCAACCTTCATGTTGATATTATGTACAATGTGTAGACTAGCATATGTACATGCATAGCTTGACTTACTTTAGTCTCAAATCTGTTTTGAAATACTTTTGGGTGCTTATTGTGACAGACAAACATGTTTAAGCAACCTGGCCTTATTTTTGTGTACAAGAATTTATATTGGGCTTTATGTTCCATGTTTAAGGGTCCTGTTGTAGTCCCTCCTGGATTTTCTCCAATTGTTCCTGAAGTTTTGCCTGGCTGACTCTTCTTCCAATTTTTCAATGCAACTTTCACCTTCCTAGTTTTTTGACTAACACAAACATGGCATTTCCATGTACCAAGTTGTTCCATGGAGATGAGGACTCAACTGTGTCTGAATACCCTTCATT
Source organism: Iris pallida (assembly GCA_029216955.1). Classification (NCBI taxonomy): domain Eukaryota; kingdom Viridiplantae; phylum Streptophyta; class Magnoliopsida; order Asparagales; family Iridaceae; genus Iris; species Iris pallida. The sequence continues at coordinate 22,989,322 of JANAVB010028196.1, read as the reverse complement.
TAGATGCCAATGGTTACACTATTTGAATGTCATATTTCTCCTTATATGTGTTTCCTTCACAATAATGAGGATAGGAGAATGCTCACTGGTGGATGAGGGTAAACACCTAGCTTACACTTCTGGGAATAGACCTTGCCATGACTGGTTATGTGATTCTAAGGAAATAACACTACCATATATGATTTTGATATACACAATCTTTTTCGATATATCTGAATTATACATTTGGATCTTGATCAACTGAATCCAAAATCTGCCACAAATTCGGCTTGCAGAGGCTCGGGTAAAAGGTGAACAACAAGATATGAAGCCAGAGCATGTGGAGAAGATGGCTAAAATTGAAGGATGAAAGGGGGAACTTAAAGCTTTGGAGGACAAAAAGGCCAGTCCGGGTTGAGTGACCTTGAGGTTCGACTTTGCAGTCACAGTAGTCTGATTCATTAGCTACTAGAACCTTGATTTCAGCTGTCGCAGGTGAATGATTCTGATCCTATAGAAAATCCTCCAGTAGACAGGTCTGCTTGCTCATTGAGTGTCGAAGGTGTATGAAATGTTTTAGGACATGGGTATTTGTAAGGTAGGTGTTCGATTTCGATGCCACTATTAAGGTATTCATGTAATGTAGCTAGGTTTGCTTGTGAGTTATTTTGTGCTCACTTAACCTTATTAGTGCTAAGTTCCTGCCCCTTTTTTCTGAAGCTTGAAACTGGTGGGGATAGCATCTGCTTTTAGTTGTTTTGTGGCGATCTTAAGGTTGGTCTGAAATTTGCTTTAGTTACGAGCAGCACTAGTAGGAGCTGCAGGTAGCAGCAAGTATGATATGGGGTGTCCAGTATTGGGAAAGGGGAATAAATATGTTTATCAGTGAGAAATTGGGATAGGTGTGTTATGTCATGGGAATTTCTGGATACCCATGGTGGTATGCATATATTAGGTAGATAATTGGGTTGTGTCAAGGACAAGGTAAGGTGATACATTCCTATACTAAAGGGATTCTTTTAAATGACTTACCAGAGGTTCAAAATGAGCCGTGTTATTCCAGTCCCGACTTGCAGGTCTCTGTAAATAAAAAATAAAGTAAATACTCAATAAAGTCATAGGAATACATTTACAAATGGTATCAGACTCAATAAATTCGAAAGTTCATCATATCGACTTTAAGCCAAATGAATTTGAGCAACAAGATAAAATATTGTGGTATCAAACTAATATTAGATATCTTAGAGAACCAAAAGCATTTGAAACCTTCTACACAAATCTTGTGGTATCAGACTTTTAGGTGCTAACACATGATACTAATTTTTTTTGGTATAATTAAGGAATCTTCGCATTTCCTTTCAAATATTGGTCTAAGTATGTTGAAATTGATGGAAAAAATATTTTAATTAACTATATGCAAAATTCCATAAAAATGCAAGAGAGTTTCTGTAAGAAGACAATGTACTTTTTTGGTATAATTAAAGAATCTTCGTATGACCGGCAATGCAACAAATATTTAAGTGTAGCTGAGAGAGGTAGTAAAGAACTAGCACTATCAAAAAGAAACTTTGATCATCACATAACTATTAAGAAATCTATATCAACAAAATCTTGCAAATGAGACCAAATGAATTACAAAATGGGATAAACTGAACAAATTTTTTGTAATAAACTGAACAAAAAGACGACTTGTCCTGAAACCTTTTTTCCCTATTTATCCCGGATACATAAAATCTTTCTCTATTTCATATATTGTCATTCATATAGCTTTATATAGAGAACCATGTTCCCTTCAGAGTGCATAAACAAAAATGTGTCATCCGTGGAGGTTCCATTAGGAGATATTGTTGATGTGTCATCCATGGATGTTCTATAAGAAGATTTTCTCATACATGGGTCTTAGAAAGTTATACACAACAGGAAAAAATTCTCACAATCGCCACCATATACTGTTCGTCTGTGTAGAGGCAATAAGTGAGCATCAAAGCGCTCATCTAATAGTTGGTTGGTCTGCATATGAGAAGGAAGATTCCTTTGACCTGATTTAGGTGTTGGGAGGTTGCAGAGATACATAGTTTGTGTATATTCCAAATATGCTTAAATGCCTTGTAACACTGAGTTTCAAAATGAATCGATCGTATACGAGCATCAAAATAGAAAGATTGTATAGTGCCTAAATTTTACTGGAGTCAGAAGGATTTTTCCCCCTTAAATTGAAATGCAAATGCCTTTCTACTGCTACCAGATTTGGTAGTAGTTGGATGCATAAATGCGCCCTCTTATTTTGTTTGTGCGTGATGCTAACGGATCACAGGGTGTTGATACTTGGTATTGAGCCTACACGAGTCCCTTATGCCCCTTTCTGTAACGGCAATGCCTACTCTTACAACCAAAAAAGTGGTTGTAAGAGCTTACAACCGCCGCCACATGGCGGTCTTCCATTGCGGGAGGGAGAAAGATGAGGGATCCAATGGGCCCACGTGCGGCCTTTTTTGGTTTTAAACTTAGCATTTTTCTTTCTGTAACTTGGTCACTATCATGTTCTGGTACTTAACAATGGTTCTACTGTACTTTGCTTTGACATTGGGAAGGTTTATGTCTTGATTGAATTTGCTCGCCATTTTTGTTGGGATGGTAACCTTATCGCCACTTGAGCTTCATCATTCGAGAATTTGAAGGAAAGGTCCAAAAAATAAAAAGGGATATATTTTTGTGTTCATGTAAATCCTACGGACCTTGACCAGGACCCAAACATGTAGATATAGTTGTAGAAACTTGAAAGATGGTTACCATCTTCTTTTACAGGTGAGGTTGTATGAGATGCTTTGACCCCACTTGCGGTCGTCTAAAATTTATAATCGGGTAGGGTCACCTTGGACCCTCGGTTGTAGTAGTGTAGATGATCCACAACTGGAAGTTGATTGCCAAGAGGCCCTGGTAAAAAAAACCTACAACTGGAGCGCAAGATTTCTAGTTTGGTTCCAACGCTACTCGGATCATATCTAACCTGATAACCCTAAGTTGCTGTTTGGTTCAAGACCTTAATGTTATAGTCATCTCTATCAGCAACCTATTGAAGCAAATGCTGGCTGTGGGTCGGTATATCTTCATATGATTGGCCAATAGTCTGAAAGGAAAGTTGATCCATATATCAGGAGAACATGCATAACTTTAAGTTCTGAATAAAATATAGTAGTACCTGACCTCAGTGTCAGTTAATACGCTGATGGTTTTTAATTTGTTGGTGGTTTTCAATTGTGATGGGTTTTAATTTGTTGACAATATAGACAATACGACTAGCCGAAATGTAAGGATATAGTTGATGGAGCTACTAGTACCAGGAAATATTAACCAAATTGTACCTGGTACGAGTAGTCAGTGTAGTGTATTAGAAAATGTAGTCAGTGTAGTGTATTAGAAAATGTCAAGCATAACACAGTAAAATAAGAGAAGTAATAATGGAAAATGAGTATTTGTCCCTCCTGATAAATGGAAAATGAGTATCTGTCACTTGACTCACTTTTCATACTTGACACTTTTAACTAATTTTCCCTTTTCTTCCCTTCAACCTTGGCTCTTAAGAGTTAACTATTTTGTCCTCGCTTATATATTTGTTATTTTCCCTCCCAAACCCTAATCATAATAGCTAACCTCAAAGTCAGAAAGTAACACTTACCCAAAACTTCCTCCTTTCTTCATTATTTCCTCTATGCTTCCTTGTCTTCTTCCTCCTTTAAAACCCAAACACTAACCTCTCATAACCAAAGTGACTTTTTATTTGATACAAGTAATACTAAAAATGAGATAGATATTGTTTAAAGTAATGAGACAAATTCAAGAAACAATGCCAACAAAACTAATCTATATAACAATGCCAAATCTCTTAGTTAGTAACTGGTGGAAGGTAGGAGTTCTAACACGGGGTGTATCGAAAAAAAATCCACATAAAACAGGAGTGAGGGCAGACATACCAGTTATTCTTCTTATTAGAATGAGAAGACTTGATGGGATGGGATGGGGATGTTTGCATCAATATATAAATGTAGACCAAAGCCTATCATTCAAGTTGAGTGCATTGAGATGGAGCGAAGGGAACCCTCCGCCATGAATGCTCAAGTTTGTGTTTGTAGATGTCACTTATGTGTACATTAGCTCCATGCTCCCAAAATATGTAGTTTATGGCACTCACATCAAACTGATTAACTAGTTGCAACTTAGAAAACAAAAACAAAAGTTCAATAATACTTCAAATAAACAAGAAATTTTGTCAAATATTTCTTAATAGATCACAACCAAGAACCCAAACAGCCAATACATACAAGCATACAAAACTAGTGACCACTGACTGTCTCAGAGAAGGTAGTTACAAAGCGTTGCAGGGAAAACAAATGTAGAACACATGAACAGCAAATATGAAAACAGTTGATGGTCAAAGTTTATATGAATCCATGGAAAAGAATACACAACAGTTCCAGCAATGATACGCATGAATCCACTTTTATTAGGAAAAACAGTTTTCTACTATGGAAACGATAAAGCAAAACTCAACTTCCACCCTGTTTTCCTTCATCATTTGCCAAAACAGCTTCCATCATGTTGTACCAAGGTGACCAGATTCATCGTACCTTCTAATCCCGTGTCCCAATTGAAATAGCTCTCGAGCCTATCTAATCCAAAATTTTCAAATTGTTGAACCTGAATTATTTTCAAAATGGTTAAATAGTAGTTAATATACTTATGGAGAATCCATATACATGCAAATATTCACTAGAGGTACCAGTATAGCATAAAGTTATACAAGCAAGCCTGTAACAGAGACTGGGTAGTCTAAGCCTCAGAAGAGTCAGAAATACATATGCCTAACTGAGAAGGCTATGCAGATATAATAGAAAAAAGGCTACAAAGTAAATAAAGTTTGAAGGCATTAAGGTTGAAAAGTTTGCTCATACCCATAGGATAAGGGACATATATGCACTATATTATTTCTCTTTTTTTAGATGGACGTATACAACTGTGTTCGAGTCTAGGAAGCATGGACATTCTAAAAATAAAATAAGTACTGTGTCCATGTCACATCATGTCGGACACAAAGCAGATTGGAAACTATAGTAGGATATGCCAAAATCTAGCGTGTCCTTGTCCCCGTCTCCCTACCATATTGTGTTGTATTTGTGTTCGGCAACATAGGTGTCACGTCCCGACCCGGAATCACCCGAATCATCGTCCTCGCAGGGGGCATGATGCCGCACGAGCCTGGAGTTGCGCTCGTGCAAGGCAAGATGACAAGTTCTCAAATGGTTATCTTTTGATTCGATATTAACAACGAAAGGAAACAGAGTATACGAAACAATTCTCTTTATTGATATCTGAAACTGAGATTACAATGGCTTTCGATAGCCTAACAATATATGCCAGATTGGCTACAACACTCAGGTTCTCTCTTGCCCACAAAGGATTTCACCATTCCATACATCATGCCTTCTATATCTCGGCCGCATCAATCCAGCTGCGTAGTCCGAGCGTCAATGTGATCGCACGCTTCAATGCGCTTCGGCATTCCAAGCCTTAACGCGTTCAAGCACGCTTCACCGCGAACAATCCATTTCCTGCACCCTGCATGAAGCTGGTGGGGGATCAGTACGTTCGTCCTCGCATGTACTGAAGCAAAGATCATCTTTCCAAACCGACATTTTAATATTTATGTTGAATCATGCAACTTAGCTTATGATCTTGCTATGTTCTCCTTAGGGTCAATTTTATGGCATCTTCGAAAGCGTAAAGCATGTTAGCATATCAAGCATGTTACCGAATTGAATAGGCAAGCAAATAAGCAATCTCGTGTTGGATTCGTGGCGCGACTTACCAAATCGACGCACTCGCCCTTGCACCGACGCAAGGTGAATACGCCGCATTCCTTCCCTGTCATGTTATATATGCATCTCTAAGCAGGATCTCTATGCGGGACGCATACGTGCCTACACTTTCAACCCATCGTTCCTTAACTATATGAGGGCCGTTGGCGTATCCGCGCTGGAATGGACTAAAGGAGTTCCTTTCTTTTCTCTTCTTCTTTTCTTTCTATTTGGTCGGGTTGCCCGGCATTTCACGGGTTGGGTCACCTCCCAACAACTGAAACGTTCCCGCTGCATACCATCATTTGCGGCTTTTCCCATCTTGTTTAAGGATGTGCGCCTACAAAGATTATTCGAATTCCTCCGCGGCCAATCGGTTCTGGGGCGCTCCTCCGGCATTTAACCGTTTTGGGGGAAACACCCGTGCACGGGTTATTATCACATTAATCTCGAGCCCATTCAAATCAACCATGCAACGTCCTATCATTCAAGTGATCAAATTCAAACAACCAAACATAGTCTTGAGTCCGAGACTCAAGACTTACCATCTCGCATCTCTTTCGTTAGCTTTCTGTGTTCTTATATTTCATACTTCGTTTCAATGATTCAATGGCATCGTGCCTCAACTCAATGCTCGTCAACCGAACGACCCGAAGGTCTTGAACACCTTTCGAGGCACCATGTCATATCCGACAGTTCCGCCACATTCATGCCACAACTGTATTCTCTCGTAACGAAGCCATCTTTTATTATCCTGTGCACGTAGGCACGTTTCGACCGTATCCCCATGTTCTATAACTTAGCATTCAATGTTCGGGGCTTGCGCGCTAGGGCGCTCGCCTATTGTCTTTCAATATTGTAGCCATCTAACTCGTGCAGCAAAGGCACGGTATGGTTCGTGCACTAAGACACTCGCCGATTACAGTTATCCCATGTTCTTACGGCTTGCGCACCGAGGCGCTCGCCTTTACGATATCCAATGTTCCATAGCGACTCGTGCATACGATGCACGTTTCATTTCAATTGTTCTAACTTAGTGTTCGACACACACTATGATTTATCTCCGATCGGACCACGCCCGTGGCGCCGATAGGTTAACTTAGCATACAATGATATATTTGACTTATCGAATGAAGGAGTAAAAAGAAGTCAATCCTCCCACCTTGAGTCGATATGCCTTCGTCGTTTCGCCGAGCCGATGCGGCTCGATTTTATAACTTTGTTGCACGGCCACTCTCCTGACTTAGCCATTCGAGCACTTCGTGCTTTATTGAATACGTCCGATTTGCCTTAGCGTGCCCAAGTCTCGGTCCGTTATAAGGCGACGATTTGATTTCGCGGACCCCTTACTAAATATGTCAAAAGATCGACCTCTAATATTTTCCCGTCAAAGTATAACCTGCACACGAAACCAACTAAAATCAATACTTGCATCGATTCGAACTTGTGCCTTAGTCGATTTGATTTCTTAGAATCTTCGAGCCGATTCAACGCACTCATCCTTCGGGGCAACGCGGCACTTCGCATCGATTCAACTCGATGCATTCTTTCGGGGCAAGGTAACTCTTCGCATCGACAAAGTTGATGCGTTGCTCGGGACAACGTAACTCGCTTATCGATTTGCATCAATACATTTTATTCGGTCCACGCGACTCGTTGAGTCAACGCTTCAGCGTAATGCGCCGTGCGGAGCGGGACATTACAGAATATACCACTCAAAACAAGGTTCGTCCTCGAACCAAAACCAACCCTCCGACTAAGTGTTTTACAGATCGTTTCACGATCTCGTCCCACCAATGTTGTTCAGTTTCATACTATCTCGCAAGCTTTTCACTAACATTTCAAAGTCATCCCTGCAGCTCGATTTGAATTTTGTATACAACTCGATTTGGATCCGTACCTATATTCAAGGCGTCCCGAAGATATATGTATTTCGACCAAGCCCAGTCGTAGCAAATTGGAACAAAGCTGACAGGTAAATTTCAATCCTGTGCTTGCCATCTCGTACTCTCGATCGGACTTATCTTTAGCATAAGCTCTCGCAATTCTATTGCATCTGCATATTGATACACACGCGATCATCCAACAAAAGTCAAGGCACACGATGCGATTCAAAATCGTATTTCTCGTTTCGTATGTTTCATCGAAACTATCAACTTTATGCGTCGCGTCAAGCCGTCGCGCATCCGATCGCAACGATCCTTCGCAATGCCTTGTGTTCAAAGTCGTCACCCAACTATTTCCGAAGTTTGGCTATGCAACTTGTCTCGATACGATTTTCTTTGTTGACTTGCAAATGCATCAACATTCAGGGCTACGCCCGCTAGGTTACTTACATAGTCCCCGTGCTTAGATTTCTCCCGACGCAAGTTTAAATTGACATTGCACAAAGGCCACAATCTATCCGACATGAAAGTTTACATCAAGGCGACGGTGCTCAAGGCAACGATCGCTTTGACACGAAGGTCTTTACGATATGCCTTACATTCGATTCCTATCGAGTAGGAAATTCACTAGCCAAATTTTTTGACTTATCCATCTCGCAACATCGAATATAACTTCCGATTCACGCAAGCTCAATTGTAAGGTGAATCCGAATCTAACGACATGACTCGTAAGTCATTCCCTTATCTTTTCCTATCGTGCATAGCACGATTCTCACACTTGCCTATCCGAATCACCAAGTTCGTTGGTGAATTTCAAGTTCGATCGTCAACCAACATAACCATTCAAGTATTCATCCGACGAATACTTAAAATCTAACTATATCATTCTCAATCGAAAGCTATTCCAACAATTCTCGATCGCCTAGACTTATCGTCAACATGCATCATATTACATTTGTTGTCGATGCAATCTCATATGCGATATCGCATGGATTATCTTACGGTCTGTAGCATTCAATTTGATTTGGCGGTCAAGTCTTCTAGGGTCAGCTGCCCCGAAGCTACGCTCGATAACTGTAGATCATCACCGAAGGACAGTTTACTACGAACCATGCTATATCTTATTTCGGAGCCAAATCACGTTCCGACGATTCTATGCGACTACCCAAATTTCGGACAAAACTGTTTCTATCGGCGCAACTGATGTGCAACTATCCTCCGAGTCAAGTCATGCACTACTGTCGATGATTTCGCAAATTTATGAAACATCTACTCGTATCGAGTTCGAGTCTATCTTATTCGCGGGTCGACACATGAGATGCTATACGCATCAAGCAATCGTCGATGACTTATAGTCTCGTCTCGATTAATCACAAAGTTCAAGATCAACCAGTTCGTTCATTCTCATATCGTTACTTATAAAAATTTTGATAGCGCAAGGCGCACTCCATTTTGTATTCTCACATCGTGCTTACGTTTTCTTGCGTATCGATCTTGATAGTTCATATCAATTTCTATAGCAAGTGGGTTGACTTTGAATCCGTTTTAACGTCAACTTAACTCGCATCGCATACATCCAAGTTCGCAACAAACTTTTCTATACACATCCACTCGTTTTCTGATTCACCGCATCCCGCTATACTTTGATCGCATAACCGAGTTACCGATTATCCAACATCGTGTCCTCGAGTTATACGATCTCGTCCTCTAAGTTTTACATGTTTTTAGTCGTACTCAAATGAGTGTCGCAGTAACTTAACCAACTATTTCATAGGCACGGTTTCTCGCGTCAACCAACTTTCTTACCGAAGTCGTACATCATGCGATTCGATTACTATTCACATCGCCCAATATTTCTATCGAAATCGTAAGTCGTGCGATTCGATTCGCCTTAGTCGAACATTTCTATCGAGATCGCAAGTCGTGTAATTTGATTCGTCTCGCCCAACATTTCTACCGAGATCGCAAGTCGTGCGACTCATTTGCAAGCTCGAGTATTTCTTACCCGTCGATTCGATTATTGCGTCAAGGCATAATCGTTTCGCTAGTCTCGGTCGTCCGACCAACTTATAACTTTCGTCCGACGTATCGATCATCGATATGAGTCTCACCTTATCGTCCCAACCGATTTTCGATGAACACTTGCATCAACATACCGTTATACAAATTTTTCAAACGAGTCTCGGTACCCTCCCGTCCGTTGCGGACAAACCTTCCGCAATTCTCACAACGCGTCGATGCAATTCATCGCACAAGTGATATACCATATACCACTCGAAATCGAGTCATTCATCGCCTACGTGGTATGGCATATACCACTCGGAATTCAAGCCATTTCCCTCGCGCGATACTTAGTGGAAACAAACGATCTCCTTCGACTCACGATTTCCGCAGTGATCGTGCTTGATCACAACCGTAACTTTGATTCTATCAAATCCGACGTAACTCGGTCAATGTTCTCGTTTGCCAACATAATTTTGTTGTGCAACCGAACGATTCGTTCTATCGATTTACGATTTCAATTCTTTCCTTACGTTGCATCTCGTGCAACAATTTATTTGATATGCGTTGCACCCTGTGCAACAAATTTTACTTTCGATATGCGTTGCACATCGTGCTACGATTTATTTCCGACACTTTCATTTCACTTTGTACAACGATTCATTTCCAATTTCCTTTGTACTTCGTACAACGATTAATTTGATATGCGTTGCACCACGTGCAATAATTTTTACTTTCAATATGCGTTGCCCATCGTACAACGATCATTTCCGACATTTATCGTACCTCGTGCAATGAATTACTCTTGACTTTCCAAGTCAATGCACAATCCATTTTAACACATTCGGTATTGGCTTATCACTTCTCACTTTTATTTTAACGCATATTCACATTAACTCGCAGCACTTCGTGCATCATTTTATTCCTCATTCAATATGTTATATTGCAACAATATCTCAAATCGTATTTCATAATTTGTTGCGCTTGCAGTAACTAACATTTTTACGGCTCGTTGCATTCAATGCAATATACCCTTCGCGACTTTCTTAGCAAACATCATGAAATTTCCAAAACACATGCGGCAAAATTTTATGATTTGTATTAGACTTATTGTATGGAACATCCAGTGCGGCATCGAGTAGAGTCATGAGTGATATCAAGTGGTGGTGGGCAACTTTTCGAATTGTAATAAAGCGAGCGTCCAGAGGAAATTGAGCCTAGAGCTCTTATACCAATTTGTCACGCCCCGACCCGGAATCACCAGAATCATCGTCCTCGCATGGGGCGTGATGCCGCACGAGCCTGGAGTTGCGCTCGTGCAAGGCAAGATGACAAGTTCTCAAATGGTTATCTTTTGATTCGATATTAACAACGAAAGAAAACAGAGTATACGAAACAATTCCCTTTATTGATATCTGAAACTGAGATTACAATGGCTTTCAATAGCCTAACAATATATGCCAGATTGGCTACAACACTCAGGTTCTCTCTTGCCCACAAAGGATTTCACCGTTCCATACATCATGCCTTCTATATCTCGGCCGCATCAATCCAGCTGCGCAGTCCGAGCGTCAATGCGATCGCACGCTTCAATGCGCTTCAGCATTCCAAGCCTTAACGCGTTCAAGCACGCTTCACCGCGAGCAATCCATTTCCTGCACCCTGCATGAAGCTGGTGGGGGATCAGTACGTTCGTCCTCGCATGTACTGAAGCAAAGAACATCTTTCCAAACAGACATTTTAATATTTATGTTGAATCATGCAACTTAGCTTATGATCTTGCTATGTTCTCCTTAGGGTCAATTTAATGGCATCTTCGAAAACGTAAAGCATGTTAGCATATCAAGCATGTTATCGAATTGAATAGGCAAGTAAACAAGCAATCTCGTGTTTGATTCGTGGCACGACTTACCAAGTCGACGCACTCGCCCTTGCACCGACGTAAGGTGAATACGCCGCATTCCTTCCCTGTCATGTTATATGTGCATCTCTAAGCAGGATCTCTATGTGGGACGCATACGCGCCTACACTTTCAACCAATCGTTCCTTAACTATATGAGGGTCGTTGGCGTATCCGTGCCGGAATAGACTAAAGGAGTTCCTTTCTTTTCTCTTCTTCTTTTCTCTCTATTTGGTCGGGTTGCCCGGCGTTTCACGGGTTGGGTCTCCTCCCAACAACCGAAACGTTCCCGCTGCATACCATCATTTACGGCTTTTCCCATCTTGTTTAAGGATGTGTGCCTACAAAGATTATTCGAATCCCTCCGCGACCAATCGGTTCCGGGGCGCTCCTCCGGCATTTAACCGTTTTGGGGGAAACACCCGTGCACGGGTTATTATCACATTAATCTCGAGCCCATTCCAATCGACCATGCAACGCCCTATCATTCAAGTAATCAAATTCAAACAACCAAACATAGTCTTGAGTCCGAGACTCAAGACTTACCATCTCGCATCTCTTTCGTTAGCTTTCTGTGTTCTTACATTTCATACTTCGTTTCAATGATTCAATGGCATCGTGCCTCAACTCAATGCTCGTCAACCGAACGACCCGAAGGTCTTGAACACCTTTCGAGGCACCATGTCATATCCGACAGTTCCGCCACATTCATGCCACAACTGTATTCTCTCACAACGAAGCCATCTTTTATTATCCCGTACACGTAGGCACGTTTTGACCATATCCCCATGTTCTATAACTTAGCATTCAATGTTCGGGGCTTGCGCGCTAGGGCGCTCGCCTATTGTTTTTCAATGTTCTAGCCGTCTAACTCGTGCAGCAAAGGCACGGTATGGTTCGTGCACTAAGGCACTCGCCGATTACAGTTATCCCATGTTCTTACGGCTTGCGTACCGAGGCGCTCGCCTTTGCGATATCCAATGTTCCATAGCGACTCATGCATACGATGCACGTTTCATTTCAATTGTTCTAACTTAGTGTTCGACACACACTATGATTTATCTCCGATCGGACCACGCCCGTGGCGCCGATAGGTTAACTTAGCATACAATGATATATTTGACTTATCGAATGAAGGAGTAAAAAGAAGTCAATCCTCCCACCTTGAGTCGATATGCCTTCGTCGTTTCGCCGAGCCGATGCGGCTCGATTTCATAACTTTGTTGCACGGCCACTCTCCTGACTTAGCCATTCGAGCACTTCGTGCTTCATTGAGTTATACGTCCGATTTGCCTTAGCGTGCCCAAGTCTCGGCCCGTCGCAAGGCGACGATTTGATTTCGCGGACCCCTTACTAAATATGTCAAAAGATCGACCTCTAATATTTTCCCATCAAAGTATAACCTGCACACGAAACCAACTAAAATCAATACTTGCATCGATTCGAACTTGCGCCTTGGTCGATTCGATTTCTTAGAATCTTCGAGCCGATTCAACGCACTCATCCTTCGGGGCAACGCGGCACTTCGCATCGATTCAACTCGATGCATTCTTTCGGGGCAAGGCAACTCTTCGCATCGACAAAGTTGATACGTTGCTCGGGACAACGTAACTCGCTTATCGATTTGCATCGATACATTTTATTCGGTCCACGCGACTCGTTGAGTCAACGCTTCAGCGTAATGCGCCGTGCGGAGCGGGGCATTACAATAGGTATCAGTTAATGTGAGTGTAGACTACACAGAGGGGCAAAATTGCATACCATGGATGTGAGGCCAGTAGCACATATCACTTCAACGTGAGCAAAATAAACACAGTGACAGCGGCACCATTTTTGGCGTTTCCTAGCATACTTCTGACTGGCAGGTCCATACCCAATACATGTTCTAAACGTATGTTTATTCTTAAGGCAACATAAATCTTAAAATCTTACAAAATGAAGAGCCAGATTTCAAAGACTAATCACAAAGTTCCATAATTGAAGGACTAATCACAAAGTAAACCAAAGAATCTCACCGCGGTAGGATAAGTGAAAAGGATCGCGTTCTTCTCCTTTTGTAGATGATGAACTACAGAATCATATTCAGAACTACATACTTGCCAAATTCAAGAAACAACCAATCTTTTCCATACAAGTTCATTCAAAATCATAATTTTTCAAAGAAAAACAAAACTAACCACCCAACTTGAGGCAAAAACCTAAGGAATGATATAATTCAATGCAAATTAGAAAAAAAATACCAGTTCAGAACTACATACTTGCCAACGTAAAAGGGAAAAAAAATATTTTCGTAGAAACCCATTCAAAAACCTAATCATTGAAAGAAACAAAATTAACTACACAAATCAAAGAAAAATAGAAAGGACATAATCCAATGAAAATTAGGAGAAAAAATGTCGTTCAAAACTACATAATTTCGAAGGCAAAAGGAAAAAAACCATTCTTTTCCATAAAACCTTATTGGAAACCACAATTTTTTTTTTCCAAAGAGAAGGATATAATGAAAAAATCTTGCCAAATCAAAGAAAAAACCAATTGTTAATTTCTGTTGAAACCCATTCAAAACCCCTAAAACTTCAAAGAATATAATCCAAACAGATTAGGAGAAAATCACTGTTCAGAACTAAATGCATCCCATCGATGGAGGAAACCCAATCTTCTTCTCCATGGATTTGAAAAAATTAACCTTCCAAAGAAAAATGTCCAAATTAGGAGAAAACCACTGTTCAAAACTGCATGCTTCCTATGTGTACGAATAAAAACCCATTTTTTCCTATGAAACTCATTCAAAACCCAAACCTTTTTCAACCAAGAACAAAATTAAGCAGCTCAATGGCATCAATAATCGAAGGAAGCATATAATCCAATGCAATTAGGACAAATTCAAAGAAAAAATAAACCATTTTTTTTTACAAACCCAGTCAAAACTCAAACTAAGTCGGTGAATACTCATGCTAAGTCGATATCATCACCGGGAAGGCTAGGTCGATCTCCTGCTAAGGAGCGGGAACTCCTACAAAGTCTGCGGGAACTAGGTTTTGTTATGGGAAGACGGGAGGGAGGGTTTGTTTTGTTGGGGAAATAAAGGATTTCGTTTGGTTGCGAGAGGGAAAGGAAAAAGTAATGTTGGCTGTTGGAACACTTTGCTTAGTAATCACGTGAGGTGCACATGTGTGCGTTCCAAATTTGGAACCTATTTGGTATATTATAAAAGTGTTCCTAAATTATAATAAAAATTTAAATATTAAAATAAATTATATTAGGAACACTTTTCTGTTCTGGAACACTTTTATTCTGTTACAACCACTAGGTACAGACAATAAGTGTTCCGAATTGAAAATTGTTTGGTGTTCCAAAATGACCATTTTGGTGTAGTACATGTAAGAACTCGGGAATCTATTCTCTTCATGCAATCATTATTTTATATAACTTAGTAGCCTCTATGTTAATTGAAATCCCATACCGTGGATCATGGTCATTCATAATGAGTACTTCCGTATAAAGTACGATATGTCCAACTCTACAACGATACTCGTACGGTTAGGTTGTAGGTCTTACATAGCGTAATGAAACAATCAAAACTGTCACGACCCGCACCCTAGAGTTAGGGCACGAGAACGTAACGACGCCCAGCCTACGCCGCAGTGTCGGCGGTAAAACGCTGTCCTAGGTCACAACATCTAACAATATAAAGCTAAGCAGTTTATACTCCCCGAATGGGGGTGACATAGCAGATACAAATTCAATCACATCTAAGGTAGAACATGATAAGGATAGATAAAACATGAAATCCAAAATAAATGCAGGAGATAGAAGTCTAAGTGTCTAAGATACATGAACCCAGAAGTACATCTCAAAACTCAAATAAAGATACAGTAATCCACAAGGTAAATACAACTCCAGACAAAAGAAGTAACTACCTAAACAAACCCTACTGTGTCTCCTCTAGGCTAGCAGGCACCTCCAGGCTATCTGTAAAATTTATCAACAGGTCCAGTCAAGACTGGAGCGAGCACAGTACATCTCAACAATTCATAGCAGGTTAGAAAATATGAACATGCAGTAAAGTAAGATACAAGTACTGAAAGAAGTGCAATATAAAAACAGAGAGAGAACTGTAATAGAAATATCTACTATACATAGGGAACTAGCAGTGACTAGTGAGTCAGAGTACAATATGAACATGTAATACTCCCCCGTACCCCCGATCAATACACAAGGATCCAGCCAGGTTATGTTATATGATGCTATGTAGCAGACCCCGAAGGTGATAGACCCCGAAGGTGGTAAGCCCCCGAAGGGTGGTAGACCCCGAAGGTGATACATAGTAGTCCCATAAAAATGGGGATTCTGGGGGTAACCCAACAGTGTAAGTCCCATAAAAATGGGGATTCTGGGGATAACCCAACAGTGTAAGTCCCATAAAAATGGGGATTCTGGGGGATACCCAACAGTGTAAGTCCCATAAAAATGGGGATTCTGGGGGATACCCAACAGTGTAAGTCCCATAAAAATGGAGATTCTGGGGGATACCCAACAGTGTAAGTCCCATAAAAATGGGGATTCTGTGGGATATCCAACAGTGTAAGATTCCAGGAAGACTCTACGATCATGAGGGTACATGTCGTAAGTGATCAAAGAACCAAGAAGCATATGATACGCTATGAAAGTGAAACGCACAGAACATAGAGTACCCGATGCTCCCTAAGGATAACATCTCAAGAAAGGATCCATATAGTACCAATCCGTGTGACCAACGTGACAGTACAAGTAAAGTAATCTACTGCAGGAAATAATTCTAAGCAGGATATGAAATGATCAGAGAATGTACTCGCCTCGATAACCTGAACAGCTGACAAGCATAGGAGGGTCCCACTGAAGCCACAGAGTCCTATTTAAAGCAACACAGGTTACAAGGTGTTTAAGTTGAAATAAATGAATCCCTACAGGCAATCTATATTATTCTAGGTTCTTCTAAGTCAAATTAACTCTAGGTCGACTCCGGTCAATAATCTAGTCAAACTAGGTCAAGTGTTGACTTACAGTTGACTTTGGGTCAACTGGTCAACTCTGGTCAAACATGGTCAATTCTAGTCTATTATAAAGTGTACTTCGTTATTTGTACGTTGAAACTTACGACACGTAAATCGAGATAAGAAGATTATCGGTAAGGTTGATAATCTTATTATAGTGATCCACGTATCCAACTTGTCAATTTCAGCGATATGAGATCACTGGAATTGGATGATCTCAGTTTCGTTGTACTAATCCCGAAATACGAACATTATATGAATTAATTATTAATTAATTATAAAAAGGTTAAACTCAGAGAAATTATCAACAAACATTGTCGGACGATGAAATGAACATCGCCAACGTGTCTAGAATGCTCAAATTAGCTAAGATAGCCTACCCAACGGTCCAATTTGGACATAAGGGCAAAAAGGTAATTTCGGGTCAAAACGGTGTCCGTGTCGGAGCCGTTTTGTACCAAAAAACGTGCAAGAAAACAAGTCCATAAAATATAACAAATTATATGTCTGCGCAACCAGAATGTCGATACGAACCCAACGGTATCTCCAGAATTGGATTCCGTTGACCCGATCTCAATTTGGCCCGTTGACCAGAACTTGGAATTCCGGTTTGCACGAAAATGCGTGCCGGAGCCAAAGTTCTCAAAACTCAGCAAACTACTTGTCAACGAGTCCAGAATGATGATACGAACTCAACAGTATCTCCGGAATTGGATTCCGATGAGCCGATCTCAAAATGACCCGTTGACCCGGTTATTGGTATTCGACTTGCACCGAAATGCGTGCCAGATCCAATGTTCACCAAAACCTAGCAAATTATATGTCAACGAGTCCAGAATGACGATACGAACTCAACGGTATATCCGGAATTGGATTTCGATGAGCCAGCGTCAAAAAGTCTCGTTGACCCAAAAAGTGGGACCCGTTTTGCACCGAAAAACGTGCCCGGGCCCACGTTCTCCAAATCTAACAAATTTTATATGAAAACATGCCAGAACGACGCCACAAGTCTAATGGTGGTGTCAAAATGAAATCTGGAGTCCCGTGTTCAAAAATAAAATTTTACAAGTTGGAAATTACGAATTCGCACTACTAAAATACCCCACTTTACCGACGGAAGTTTAGCGACGGACGAATTCCGTCGCTAATAGCGACCAGTTTCCGACATCTTAGCGACGGATTAGCGACAGACAACATAACATAATTTTTTCCAATTTTAAATGTAAAAATTTGTCGGGTTTCCGTCGCTAAGTCGACGAACGTTAGCGACGGATTCTTTTTCGTCGCTTATTCGTCGCAAATGTTGGCGGCAAAATCTTTAAAACATTGGCGGAAACTTTAGCGACTAACTGGCGACGGATATATCCATCGGAAAACACCTTTTAATTGGCGACGGTTTAGCGACTAATTTATTCCGTCGCTATTCCGTCGCTAGGTTCTGTGCCCTAACTTAAATTGAACCGACGGGAGGGAATTTTTCATTCCCCCCAAAACTCTCTCTCTCTCTCGCGGCTCTCTCTCTCTCTCGCGCGCGGCTCTCTCTCTCTCTCTCGCGGCTCTCTCTCTCTCTCTACCAGGTATCTCTCTCTCTCTCTCTCTCTCTCTCTCTCTCTCTCTCTCTCTCTAATTTTGGGTTTTGGGGCCGGGGGGGGGAGTGGGGGGGGGTCGGCTTCGCGGGGGGTGGAGAGGGCGGGGGGGGTGGTGAATGGGGTCAGGGGGTCGGGGGGTGTGGGGAATGGGGGCAGGGGGTAGGGGGGGGTGGGGAATGAGGGTCGGGGGGTCGGGGGGGGTGGGGAATGGGGCAGGGGGGTCGGGGGGTGGGGGTGGAGAGGGTAGGGGGGTCGGGGGGGGGTGTTGAATGGGGGCAGGGGGGTCGGGGGGGGGTCGGGAATGGGGGCAGGGGGGTCGGGGGGCGGGGGGTGGGGGGTGGAGAGGGCAGGGGGGTCGGGGGGGTGGGGAATGGGGACAGGGGGGTCGGGGGGGGGTGTTGAATTGGGGCAGGGGGGTCGGGGGGGTGGGGAATGGGTTGCATTCCCCGATACGGATACGGTTTGGCATGTCCCGATCCTAAGAAATAATACTATTTCATTTAATTTAATTTCATTTAATTTCAAAACTACTAAGAAATAATACTTAAAACACTTAAAATTATGCCTAAATGTATAAATTATATGTTTTTAAATGTAAATAATTTATTAATAATTATTTGTTTTCCAATACCAAAAAAATCCGATACTTCGATCCGATACCGCCGATACTACCGATATCGCCGATACCAATACTAGATTGCTTAGACTTATATTGCAAGGTAACTAGATACAAG
Source organism: Iris pallida (assembly GCA_029216955.1). Classification (NCBI taxonomy): domain Eukaryota; kingdom Viridiplantae; phylum Streptophyta; class Magnoliopsida; order Asparagales; family Iridaceae; genus Iris; species Iris pallida. Next base: position 22,970,348 of record JANAVB010028196.1, on the reverse strand, counting down.
TTATGATACAATGTAAATGCAAGTATACATGTTAGCTAGATAGCTTAGACTTATATTGCAATCTCCTATTCACACGAGTATTGATATCGCCGATGCCAATACTCGTAGGAATATATAGTCCGATACCGATTCCGATACCGATACTTTGAACCTTGATTTAAATACATGTTAGTATAGTATCTTCACATATATGTTAAGAGTATATACATGATTAGCAAGGTAACTAGATACAAGTTATGATACAATGTAAATGCAAGTATACATGTTAGCTAGATAACTTAGACTTATATTGCAATCTCCTATTCACACGAGTATTGATATCGCCGATGCCAATACTCGTAGGAATATATAGTCCGATACCGATTCCGATACCGATACTTTGAACCTTGATTTAAATACATGTTAGTATAGTGTCTTCACATATATGTTAAGAGTATATACATGATTAGCAAGGTAACTAGATACAAGTTATGATACAATGTAAATGCAAGTATACATGTTAGCTAGATAGCTTAGACTTATATTGCAATCTCCTATTCACACGAGTATTGATATCGCCGATGCCAATACTCGTAGGAATATATAGTCCGATACCGATTCCGATACCGATACTTTGAACCTTGATTTAAATACATGTTAGTATAGTGTCTTCACATATATGTTAAGAGTATATACATGATTAGCAAGGTAACTAGATACAAGTTATGATACAATGTAAATGCAAGTATACATGTTAGCTAGATAGCTTAGACTTATATTGCAATCTCCTATTCACACGAGTATTGATATCGCCGATACCAATACTCGTAGGAATAGTCCGATACCGATATACATTGTAGAGCTCTGTTTTGCTATTCTGGACATGTTGTGACCTGTGCTGTTCTAAATAGGAGCCAGACACACTCCTGAGACGGGGGAGTATGTATAGTGATGTGGATTCTTACTAACTTATCATGTGAACCCATTTATGGGCCCTTCATTGAACCTTCTCATGTGCAACTTTCAGTCCATTCACAGTTCCCTATATTGTACTCTACATCACCTAGTTCACTTATATCTAACATCCTAACCCTAATCCAAATTTATGAGTATCGGTATCGGGCTATTCTTATGTTTAGTTTGTCTTACGATACAGATTTTCACATCCAAATTGAGGATGAGTCGTTATTTTGTTGATCGTACATGGATGTACAAACGGCAATACGAGAGTAGAATTGGTGTGAGTGACGATTTTCAGGCAGGCGTGGAAGTATTTCTTAATTATGCAATGAGCAAAGCTCAGTACATGGACGGTAACAAAATTAAGTGTCCATGTGTTAAATGTCACAATAGACGTTACGAAGAAGTGGTGACTGTGAGAGATCATTTGACCCGTAAGGGTTTCGTACGTAATTACGGCCTGTGGTCATCGCAAGGTGAACTATATTCGGAAAGACAGGCTGCGGAAGCTGCTACTTATGCTTTTGATGATAATGCTGCAACGGATGTCATCGAAGACCACGGATGCTCTGTTGATTATGGAGATCTGCAGAACCTTGCACGAGATATGGTGTATGATGCGGCAAGGCCTAATTTTGATCCGGAGGATCCTAATCCCGAGGCGAAGGAGTTCTATGACATGTTTCAGGACGCAGATACTTCTCTATATCCTGGTTGTGAGACTCATTCCGCACTGTCAGTGACGATGCGGTTGTTGAACATAAAGTCTGATTTTAACTTGCCACAAGCTTGCTATAATCGGATCACAGAAGTAATCAAGGAGGTGTTACCGAAGGAATCAAAAGAGCTACCAAAAAACTTCTACAAGTCAAAGATGATGGTCCGACAACTGGGACTGGGGTACGAGAAGATAGATTGTTGTCGCAACGGATGCATGTTGTACTACAAAGAGAATTGCGTATCAGAAAGTTGCAGCTTCTGTAATGCGGATCGTTACAAGCCAGTACAGGAAAAAGGAAAGTCGACTAGAAAACGACGTCCTTACAAGTATATGCATTACTTGTCGATCACGAAGCGCTTGCAGAGGATGTATATGTCTCTAAATACAGCAGAACACATGACGTGGCACAGCGAAGAACGCATAAAGGACGAAGGAGAATTGTCACATCCTTCGGATGGAGAGGCGTGGAAACATTTTGATTTGTGTCATCCAGATTTTGCTGCAGAGCCTAGAAATGTACGCCTGGCGCTATGTGCTGATGGCTTCGCCCCTTTCGGACAGTCGGGATCTCAGTACTCATGCTGGCCGGTCATTCTTACCCCTTACAATCTGCCACCATGGATGTGTATGAAGACTCCTTATATGTTTCTGACAGCTATCATACCCGGTCCTAAAAATCCGACGAAGAACATCGATATATATTTACAGCCGTTGGTGGATGAGCTGAAACAGCTGTGGGAGATCGGCGTCACGACCTATGATATTTCCAGGAAACAGAACTTTCAGATGAGAGCTTCACTCATGTGGACAATCAATGATTTTCCAGCATACGGTATGCTGTCGGGATGGAGTACGCACGGCAACATGTCTTGTCCGATATGCATGGAAAATAGTAAGGCGTTCCGCCTTAGGAATGGAGGAAAAACTTCTTTCTTTGACTGTCACCGTCAATTTCTGCCCGCGACCCATCCTTGGAGAAAGAATAAGGATGCGTTCAGATATGGAAAACAAGAATTTTCTCAACCTCCTGCCAGATTTTCGGGATACGATATTTGGGAAGCTGTAAAGGAATTGCCCACCGCAATGGAAGATCCATCGAACCATCGTGTCGAGGGGTTCGGACAAAGCCATAACTGGACCAAACGGAGTATCTTCTGGGACTTGCCTTATTGGAAAGATAATCTTATAAGGCATAATCTTGATGTCATGCATATCGAAAAGAACGTGTTCGATAATGTCTTCAATACCGTCATGGATATTAAAGGAAAGACGAAGGACAATCCAAAAGCAAGACAAGACATAGCCGAGATATGCAAGCGTCCTCATCTGAACTTGATACAAAGGGGTGTTGGTGGACAATTAAGTAAGCCTATAGCGCCATACACATTGAGCAAGGAAGATAGATTAATAATCTGCAAGTGGATATCTAATTTAAGATTTTCCGACGGCTATGTTTCGAATTTGTCTAGATGCGTTGATCTCAATGAACGCAAGCTAACGGGAATGAAGAGTCACGACTGCCACGTGTTTATGGAAAGATTACTGCCCATTGCTTTGAGAGAGTTGTTGCCTTCTGCTGTATGGGTTCCGTTGGCTGAGCTGTCTACATTCTTCAGGGATATCTGTTCAACTAAGCTGACGGTGCAACATATGGTACAACTTGAGGAGAAGATTGTCTTAACAATCTGCAAGTTAGAGAAAATATTTCCACCGGGCTTTTTCGACAGCATGGAGCATCTACCGATTCATCTAGCATACGAAGCCCGTGTCGGTGCATCTGTTCATTATCGATGGATGTACCCCTTCGAAAGGTAAATAAAAATCGATATAATTTAAGTGAATTTTAAGTGAATTTTACAATTCATTGTTAATTCTCAAGATGATTTGTCTCTTTAGGTACCTACACCATCTAAAGAAGAAAGTTGGCAACAAGGCTCATATAGAGGCTTCGATATGCGAATCATATCTTATCGAGGAGGTGTCAAATTTCTGCTCCATTTATTTCGATACTCATGTCGAGACAAATCGAAATAGACCTCAAAGGAATGAAGAAGACGTTGAGGATGGAGGTATATTCAATTTAAGGGGCAAGCCTATTGGGGCTAGTAAGAAACGGTGGTTGACCGACGATGAGTATGATACCGCTCACCGATATGTCTTGTTAAATTGTGACATACAAGAAGTGAGAGATTTGGAGAAGTAAGTGACTACGCCTCGTTATAATCTCTAATTTGGTGAATTAAGTGACTACACTTATTTTTATTCTCTCTAACAGTGTATTTAGAGGTGAAGTCAAAATGAGGACACCATATATTACAGATGAGGGACTTCAAAGAGAGGTTGATTGTACCTTTCCGTCCTGATTTCGTAAATACGTAAGTAACTGAGATAATATGTTATGCGGCTACCATTAAAATATATGCAGCTAAAATATTTAAATTATCAATACATGTTTACAGGTTTTATTGCCTGAAACAACACTCATAAATGAGAGCATTCGTTATTTGGCATTGTGACCGAAGAAGCATGCAAAGACTTTGTCAGGCTATGTCGTTAATGGCTTCAAGTTTAAGTCAACTCAGCATGCTATAAATGCCGAATTTCTCAATGACGGCTTCGATACCAAGAATTTTGGTGTTTGCATAAGAGGCACCATCTATGACGACGAGCCGGACTTTGACTATTATGGAGTGCTTCGGGAGATTGTAGATTTACAATATAGTGCCCCATATGATATGCATATTGTGATGCTCGAGGAGATGAAGGTATATATATATCTTTTGGTTAATTATTAATTATTCTTTAATCCACTAATTTTTTAATTACGTGATAATTTAATTTGTATGTCAGACGACGTTCTGGTGGCCCCCCCATCGCGAGGAGTTGATTCGCAAGGGCTACAAAGCCGCCGCCGGGAAGAAGATACGGGATGCGGTGTACGACGTTCGTACGGCACATTCGAGGAAGAAGTGGCTCCGGGAGGAGTACTACGAGCAGATGTTGGATAAGATGAATACTGCTCAGTACAGGAAGAAATCAGAGAAAGCGAAGGCGAGCAGACAGGCCGCTGGTCTGCATACGGGAGGTTCAAAGCCCCACGCAGCGACGCGTGCAGATTTGGTGAGATACCGCAAATTCATTTCACTATTAAATTCGGTACTATTAATATACGTAGTTAATTAAATTCGACGTATATTTCGTATGCAGGCACAACGGGCGGTAAAGGAGGGGAGAGAGCCGGAGTCGGTCACCGCCTACGATGTATTCCTGCATACACACAAGAGGCGGGCAGACGGGAGCTTCGTCGACGCGAGGGCCCAGGCGACTGATGTAAGTAATTACGTTTATGAGATTTATATTAGAAATATAATTATTGTTAACTTAATTAGGTGAACGTAGGATTCAAATTATAACTTAGGGAAACATAGGATTTAGATTATAACTTAGGAAAACTTATAGTATAAACACATTCATTGGATAGGCTGCATATCGTGAGGCCCTTAGTCAGATTGAGCCCCCTGCCGAGGTTGTCGACGAAACGATGCCCACCCAGACGCCCTCTTCTATGGCCGCTCGCTACGACGACGTGTTCGTTGAGTCTGTCGGCGGCTTTAATAAAGGGCGCGTCTACGGCGTAGGTTCCATGGCGGCGTCGTTGCAGGGCGCGACTCCGAGATATCCACCGCCCCCGCCTCCTCCCGCGCCCCCGTCGGACGATATGAGGGCGCAGCTTGCGACTCTCACCTCCGATATGTCGGAAATACGGAGTCTAATGTCGGATGTGCTGGAGCGCCTTCCGCGTCCTTCTTCTGCTCCCGGTCCAGATCCGTCTGCTCCCGGTACGTCTAGTGCGGTTGCCGGTCCTTCCGACCCTGGACGTTATTCATTTGACCGTTCTGCCGAGGTCCGCCTGGTACCGGATACTGCGCTCATTGGGCTCATGGACTTGATGTCGCCAGAGCAGCTCCGCACACTTCCAGAGCATGTGTTGTCCCAGGTGCCGGCGTACATAGTGGAAGAGTACATCCACAGAGCCGAGGCGGCGCCGAGACGACGACGCGATCCATCTCAATGATATTTGTACTGTTTTTGGATATTTGTACTGTTTTTGGATTTTGAATTCTGGATATTTTGGAAGCGTACATGAATGTTTGGATATTATGAATTTGTGTATTTGTGTTTGGATATTTGTACATAGATGTTTGGATATTTCTGTTTGATATTGGATATTATGAATTTGGATATTTGGATATTTGTTGATCGTACATGGATGTTTGGATATTGGATATTATGAATATGTGTAATATTTACGAAAAGGAAATAGAATGTTTCTGTAATTTTTTTTAATTAATGTTGCATTTAGCGACGGACTAGCGACTAACTAGCGACGGATATATCTTTTAGCGACCGATGAGCGATTAACTAGCGACGGCAAATCCGTCGCTAACTGGGTTATATAAATATTTGCAGTTACCGACGGACGAGCGACGGAATATCCGTCGCTAACTGGGTGATATAAATATTTTGCAGTTAGCGACCACCTAGCGACTACCTAGCGACGGCGAATCCGTCGCTAACTGGTTGAAATAAATTTGCAGGTAGCGACGAGCTAGCGACGAACTAGCGACGGAACTTCCGTCGCTAACTGGAATATTAGCGACGGAATATCGACTACCTAGCGACGGCAAATCCGTCGACATGGTTCTGGAAATATGGTAGGTTTCCAGAGACTTAGCGACGGATAGTGGGTCGCTAATCCGTCGCTAATCTGTCGAGGATGACGACGGACTAGCGACGGCTTAGCGACCCATTATCCGTCGACATGGTTCTGGAAATATGGAAGCTTTCCAGAACCAGGCCGACGCCCTACCCGTCGCTAATCCGTCGCTATAACGTCGAGGTTAACGACGGAATGGCGACGGAATAGCGACTGATTTTGCGTATCAGGAACCTCTCTGATGCGCTTTTACCGACCTATTTACGACAGCTTAGCGACGGATATTTTAATATTATATGGCATGTAAACCGACGGGAACAAGTCGCTAATCCGTCGCTAAACCATTGAAAGGCAACCGTCGGTAATCAGTCGCTAGTCCGTCGGTTAATCATTTGTCCGACGGCTTAGCGACGGACAACTTTTAGCGACGACGTATTTCCCGACGGCCATTTTCATCAAATATCCGTCGCTATTCCGTCGGTAATTTATGTTACCGACGGATGAGCGACGGATGTGGCCGTCGCTAAAGTTGGTTATTTTGGTAGTGTCGGACGACCAACTTTGGCGTCGAATTCAACCAATCAAACAAGCTCACAATGAAACGAAACTGGAGGGGTAGTAAGAGGGTTATACCAGCTTCGCACTGGAACTGGTAGCACGCCAAACGGAGCTGCGGTGGAGGAGAACAAGCTGACGAAGTTGGCCCCGCAAAACTGTCCAAATTTAATATAATTTAAACGGTCAACTTGGTGGCCGGTTTTCATGTATCAAACTATAAAATTAATGGACGAAAATTGACATGAGCGAAGGTGGATATACCGAGATTGCGACGGAGCGAAGAAATCGTCGATCCAACGGTCGGATCTCCGGGAAATCGCGCGCGAAGTTGCTGCGACGGGGCGCCAAAATGAACTTCGTTTCGCGCGCGTCACGACGGAATTTCGTGCGAAATGCACGAATCGCGTATACGTCGCGCTGGAAGGGGAGCGGCAGAGCCAGGGAGGGTCGCCGGAGTTTGTGCGCCCACGGGGGAGGTTCGTCGGGCCACGGCAGCGCGTTGCCGGCCACGGCGGCGGCGCAAACACTCGCGCTGCGCGCGCTCAAGCACGCTGCTTTGCGCTGCGGCGCTGCTGTCAGGCCGACGACGGCGCGGGGGCTGCGCGCTCGACGAGGGTCGGCGGCGGCGGGCCTCGACGCGGATGGAGGTGGTGAAGTGGTGGCTCGCGGCTATAGACGAAAAAGTGGAGGTGGTCGTGAGGCGGTGCGGGAGGAGGAGTGAAGAGGAGAGGATGATGGTGGTGTTCATGGAGTTGGTCGACGGCCAAGGAAAGGAGCACGGCGGCACGGCCAGCCTCGCCGGAGGGGAGGTGAGGTCGAGAGAGAGGGGTGTCGGGTTTGTGCTGTGGTGAAGAAGTCATTGTTGCTGTGGTTGTTGTTGTTGATAGAGTTGCATGGTTGTTTGAAATAAAGTAAGAGAGAGAGAAGAGATAAGGTAGTAAATGGAAGGAGAGAGAAAAAGATTCTTTTCCAAATAGTTAGGGCCGACCAATATTGGCAAGGGAGTGAGGAAAAGTGCATGGGGGATTAATGGTGAGGATTGATTTGGGAAATCAAAAGGCTAGAGATTAATTTGAGGAATATTGTCATTCCTATGGGAATTAAACAAATAGGAATTTTAACAAATATTGAAATAAGGAAACATGGTATTAAATATTATTTTTGGACACAGAAAAATGAGGGTGTCCCGATGGAGAATAACACGGAGCTGGGCTGGACTCGGTGGAGCCGGATTGGATCGAAACTGGACATTGAGCAAAAATTGAATTAAAAATAGGCGTTGATGATCATGAGTAAATAAGTAGCACATGGGGATTCTAATAAATGGGACACAAGTGGCGGACGGATAGTAGGCTCAAAGTGGGCCATGTCCATAGTTGGAGATGACAGGTTTTGGTCGACAGGGGACCCATAAATCAAGTTGGAAAATGAATGTGACGCCGTGGAGTGAAATAAAATCAGGTCACGTGTCGGGAAAGTTGTGCGAATCAAATGGAGCTCAAAATGACGTGTCTGAGTGGGACACAAAGGTCATGGGTGACGAGCGTCTCGAGTAGATCATCAATGAGGAGTTGGTTTCAAGAAACTGACTGGTCTAGCGCTCCCAATTTAAATGTCATGGTAACGCGCTGAAAATGATCAAGAAAAAGAGTGGAAAAATAAATAACAATCAATTGGTCTAAACCGACCCAAGGTTCAGCGAAGCAGAAAGAGCACAAGGGAACAAGTTTGGGTGGGACACCATATACCGTCATGGAGGTAATCATGTCCACTCCAAAACTCGTGAAGAAGATTTCCAGAGTTGAACATCCCTGATACTCCAAATATCAAAGGCATGGGAAAGTACACTTACAGATAAATAAATAAAATAAAATATTTATCAAACCAAATAATCAGGAAAATAAAACAAAATGAAAAATTTTAACCCGAAATTCAGGGTGCTCACATCCTACCCACCTTATAAAAATTTCGTCCTCGAAATTAAAATGTCCCTACTCCCTCTAGGTCAAACCCCCACAATCAAAGTCCCAGAACTTAAACAAATCATACCATCAAAAAGAACGGCATACAGGGTCATGGCATACGGTGGTAGTGAAAGTCTCATCTAGATATACTAGTCATGCTAACTGAATCGGTCATAGGGTATCAAAACACACAAAGCAATCTAGGGTGCCAAACGAAAAGACACAGAAATAACAAATCATCAAAACTGTAAGGTGGTCTACCATCCTATATGAAACTGGTACTCATCAAAAAAATAAAATAAAGGTAACTACCAATTATCAAAAAATACTATTCCAGGAAAAATCAAATCATTAGTTAAGGAATGAAAGTCAATTGCGTTGAAATTCAATTACAATATATAAAAAAAAAAAATTTGTCTCGATACGATCTAAGTTGATCAAATTGGGAAAATCATGATTTGGGCAATATGGAGGACAGGTTCAACAAAGTCTGAAAACGAGCATACAAGGATAGAGATTCAGGTCACAATCAAATTTAATTCAATTAAGTACAAACCAAGATATAATTATGATAAGAAAGATAGTCGAAGTCGATTTGGTCGTGATTTAGGAATTAGGATTCAATGATGTTGAAAATCCTTTTAGAGAAAAACACGAAAGGATTTTATACGAAGGTCAGTTAATCATCTCTCTCTAACATTATCAGTTTACCATTTGCTAATCATATTTTCTCACAAATCCTAATATAAAATCAACCGTTATATGTCTACCCTCAAAAATTATAATCTTCAGTCATCTAAACTTTTACCATGATCACCATAGACAAAATTTCAAACTTCTAAAATATTTTCCATGAGACATACCCCTCCTTTTTAGGAATCACTACTTATTCATTTAATCAAATTTCAAATTCCTTCGCTTCGTTCTAAATTAGATCTGAAACATCTAAATCCAGTTTATAAAATCCTTGTACTTGTTTAAGTTAAGCCTCGTATTTATTCAACCCTAATACCACCAAGTCATACAAAATTTATTCTCGTTTTATAAATCAACCTTCATATTTCCTTCACGTTTATCTTCAAATATTATCTTTTTTTTAATTCCACAATTTCTCCTAATCATCAAAATAATTTCTATAACGTAAAATCCTTGTGTTCTCTTTGTCTCTAGTCACCCTCTCAAAATATCTGGTTCAACTTCGCATAATCATAGAATACAATTAAATTCTCATTTCCATCTCTAAATTTCTACATAGCCTTGTAATAGTTCCCAAGAATCAATAACCAAGATTTTCTAAGTCCTCAAAACTTGGTTGACCTCTGATATCCTCATTAGTCTTGAAATACATCCATGAATTATCCATAACCAACTTTCTGCAATTGTTTCTAAATTGATAACATTTATCACTCAATTCCATTCTAAACCTTTACCACATTTCTATCTCAAATTTTTTTTGACGTCCAATATTTTATTTCCTACAAAATTTATCACATGATAACCAATTACGTCATTTCCATATTAGATGATTTACGTCACTTCCTTAACATTTCTCAGATAAAAACGATATGCAGATTCAAGAGTTCAAGTACAGCTGACAGAACGAGATACGAGACGAAATTGATGTAATCATGATAGTTGTATATGACAAGGAATGATGGAAATAAAATATTGGCAGGGAGAAATGGTAATAAAATCTGATCTACTTATCCGTTTTAAAAGAGGAAACCATTTTAAAATCCAGAGTTAAAATATCAAATTTAAGATAAAGTCTAGCAAAATCATTGATTTGTTGAATTAAGAAGAAATTCATGGAAGAAGTTACCCAAAGGTTTATGAAAATAGCTAAAGTTATATCCTAAGCAAAATGAGAAGCAAAACAAAACAAATCAATAATAATCAATTTTTTTTTAAAGGACTGCAACGAAAGTAGAGAAAACATGTTCGAAAACATTTAAAGTACAACCTGATGATTATATGCGTCTATCCAAAATAATGGTACCATAATCCTCGTCATACTAGTAAGCAAGGCTACGATAATCACATAGTCCTCGACTTAGGCACATACGTCTAGAATCGTGGTATTTAACATTTTCGCGGTGCCGCTAGCTTGGCTGCGAAAACCTTAAATTCCCACATCCGAGAGATATATCCAAGTCAACTATATGTCCTCACCATGCTGACAAATGTGACCGTAGAAGATTAGATTTCCAAAACTTAGATGACCTAGCCCATATAATTTTATCTTGCCAAAAATTAAATTAATCAATAATGAATACTCAAAAATCAAATCAAATTTATTAACGAACATCAAAATTCAAAAATGAACAAAATCTATCAAAATACAAACTCGAATGCAACAACTATCATCAAAATTCAAAATTCGACAATCATTCATCAAAATTAATAAATACAAACTCAAATTCAACAATAATCCATTAAAATCAAATTTAACAACAAAAGGTAAAAATGAATCAAATCAAGGGAAAAAGAGAGTTTTCAAATCGAAGTTAAATAAGATTCTCCAGGGTCGTCCCAGGAATCTCTCAAGGGTTCCTAACTGTGATTGAGTATCTTCAAAAATATATCCTATTCCTAGTGCAGGCTGTAGTGGTACTCAAGTTCGATTACCACTGCACTTTAGTCTCGACCTGCATGGGCCACCACTAAAAACGTGTCACGACCCGCACCCTAGAGTTAGGGCACGAGAACGTAACGACGCCCAGCCTACGCCGCAGTGTCGGCGGTAGAACGCTGTCCTAGGCCACAACATCTAACAATATAAAGCTAAGCAGTTTATACTCCCCGAATGGGGGTGACATAGCAGATACAAATTCAATCACATCTAACGTAGAACATGATAAGGATAGATAAAACATGAAATCCAAAATAAATGCAGGAGATAGAAGTCTAAGTGTCTAAGATACATGAACCCAGAAGTATATCTCAAAACTCAAATAAAGATACAGTAATCCACAAGGTAAATACAACTCCAGACAAAAGAAGAACTACCTAAATAAACCCTACTGTGTCTCCTCTAGGCTAGCAGGCACCTCCAGGCTATCTGTAAAATTTATCAGCAGGTCCAGTCAGGACTGGAGCGAGCACAGTACATCTCAATAATTCATAGCAGGTTAGAAAATATGAACATGCAGTAAAGTAAGATACAAGTACTGAAAGAAGTGCAGTATAAAAACAGAGAGAGAACTGTAATAGAAATATCTACTATACATAGGGAACTAGCAGTGATTAGTGAGTCAGAGTACAATATGAACATGTAATACTCCCCCGTACCCCCGATCAATACACAAGGATCCAGCCAGGTTATGTTATATGATGCTATGTAGCAGACCCCGAAGGTGATAGACCCCGAAGGTGGTAAGCCCCCGAAGGGTGGTAGACCCCGAAGGTGATACATAGTAGTCCCATAAAAATGGGGATTCTGGGGGTAACCCAACAGTGTAAGTCCCATAAAAATGGAGATTCTGGGGATAACCCAACAGTGTAAGTCCCATAAAAATGGGGATTCTGGGGGATACCCAACAGTGTAAGTCCCATAAAAATGGGGATTCTGGGGGATACCCAACAGTGTAAGTCCCATAAAAATGGGGATTCTGGGGGATACCCAACAGTGTAAGATTCCAGGAAGACTCTACGATCATGAGGGTACATGTCGTAAGTGATCAAAGAACCAAGAAGCATATGATACGCTATGAAAGTAAAACACACAGAACATAGAGTACCCGATGCTCCCTAAGGATAACATCTCAAGAAAGGATCCATATAGTACCAATCCGTGTGACCAACGTGACAGTACAAGTAAAGTAATCTACTGCAGGAAATAATTCTAAGCAGGATATGAAATGATCAGAGAATGTACTCGCCTCGATAACCTGAACAGCTGACAAGCATAGGAGGGTCCCACTGAAGCCACAGAGTCCTATTTAAAGCAACACAGGTTACAAGGTATTTAAGTTGAAATAAATGAATCCCTACAGGCAATCTATATTATTCTAGGTTCTTCTAAGTCAAATTAACTCTAGGTCGACTCCGGTCAATAATCTAGTCAAACTAGGTCAAGTGTTGACTTACAGTTGGCTTTGGGTCAACTGGTCAACTCTGGTCAAACATGGTCAATTCTAGTCTATTATAAAGTGTACTTCGTTATTTGTACGTTGAAACTTACGACACGTAAATCGAGATAAGAAGATTATCGGTAAGGTTGATAATCTTATTATAGTGATCCACGTATCCAACTTATCAATTTCAGCGATATGAGATCACTGGAATTGGCTGATCTCAGTTTCGTTGTACTAATCCCGAAATACGAACATTATATGAATTAATTATTAATTAATTATAAAAAGGTTAAACTCAGAGAAATTATCAACAAACATTGTCGGACGATGAAATGAACATCGCCAACGTGTCCAGAATGCTCAAATTAGCTAAGATAGCCTACCCAACGGTCCAATTTGGACACAAGAGCAAAAAGGTAATTTCGGGTCAAAACGGTGTCCGTGTCGGAGCCGTTTTGCATCGAAAAACGTGCAAAAAAATAAGTCCATAAAATATAACAAATTATATGTCCACGCAACCAGAATGTCGATACGAACCCAACGGTATCTCCAGAATTGAATTCCGTTGACCCGATCTCAATTTGGCCCGTTGACCAGAACTTGGAATTTCGGTTTGCACGAAAATACGTGCCGGAGCCAAAGTTCTCAAAACTCAGCAAACTACCTGTCAACGAGTCCAGAATGATGATACGAACTCAACGGTATCTCCGGAATTGGATTCCGATGAGCCGATCTCAAAATGACCCGTTGACCCGGATATTGGTATCCGACTTGCACCGAAATGCGTGCCAGACCCAATGTCCACCAAAACCTAGCAAATTATATGTCAACGAGTCCAGAATGACGATACAAACTCAACGGTATATCCGGAATTGGATTCCGATGAGCCGGCGTCAAAAAGTCTCGTTGACCCAGAAAGTGGGACCCATTTTGCACCGAAAAACGTGTCCGGGCCCACGTTCTCCAAATCTAACAAATTTTATATAAAAACATGCCAGAACGATGCCACAAGTCTAATGGTGGTGTCAAAAATGAAATCTGGAGTCCCGTGTTCAAAAATAGAATTTTACAAGTTGGAAATTACGAATTCGGACGACCAACTTTGGCGTCGAATTCAACCAATCAAACAAGCTCACAATGAAACGAAACTGGAGGGGTAGTAAGAGGGTTATACCAGCTTTGCACCGAAACTGGTAGCACGCCAAACGGAGCTGCGGTGGAGGAGATACAAGCTGACGAAGTTGGCCCCGCAAAACTGTCCAAATTTAATACAATTTAAACGGTCAACTTGGTGGCCGGTTTTCATGTATCAAACGATAAAATTAACGGACGAAAATTGACATGAGCGAAGGTGGATATACCGAGATTGTGACGGAGCGAAGAAATCGCCGATCCAACGGTCGAATCTCCGGGAAATCGTGCGCGAAATTGCTGCGACGGGGCGCCAAAATGAACTTCGTTTCGCGCGCGTCACGACGGAATTTCGTGCGAAATGCACGAATCGCCTATACGTCGCGCTGGAAGGGGAGCGGCAGAGCCAGGGTGGGTCGCCGGAGTTTGTGCGCCGATGGGGGAGGTTCGTCGGGCCACGGCAGCGCGTGGCCGGCCACGGCGGCGGCGCAAACGCTCGCGCGCGCGCGCGCTCAAGCACGCTGCTTTGCGCTGCGGCACTGCTGTCAGGCCGACGACGGCGCGGGGGCTGTGCGCTCGACGAGGGTCTGCGGCGGCGGGCCTCGACACGGATGGAGGTGGTGTAGTGGTGGCTCGCGGCTATGGACGAAAAAGTGGAGGTAGTCGTGAGGCGGTGCGGGAGGAGGAGTGAAGAGGAGAGGATGATGGTGGTGTTCATGGAGTTGGTCGACGGCCAAGGGAAGGAGCACGGCGGCATGGCCAGCCTCGCCGGAGGGGAGGTGAGGTCGAGAGAGAGGGGTGTCGGGTTTGTGCTGTGGTGAAGAAGTCATTGTTGCTGTGGTTGTTGTTGTTGATAGAGTTGCATGGTTGTTTGAAATAAAGTAAGAGAGAGAGAAGAGATAAGGTAGTAAATAGAAGGAGAGAGAAAAAGATTCTTTCCCAAATAGTTAGGGCCGACCAATATTGGCAAGGGAGTGAGGAAAAGTGCATGGGGGATTAATGGTGAGGATTGATTTGGGAAATCAAAAGGCTAGAGATTAATTTGAGGAATATTGTCATTCCTATGGGAATTAAACAAATGGGAATTTAAACAAATATTGAAATAAGGAAACATGGTATTAAATATTAT
Organism: Iris pallida; assembly: GCA_029216955.1. Classification (NCBI taxonomy): domain Eukaryota; kingdom Viridiplantae; phylum Streptophyta; class Magnoliopsida; order Asparagales; family Iridaceae; genus Iris; species Iris pallida. The sequence goes on along the minus strand of JANAVB010028196.1, from coordinate 22,955,113 downwards.
TTTTGGACACAGAAAAATGAGGGTGTCCCGATGGAGAATAACACAGAGCTGGGCTGGACTCGGTGGAGCCGGATTGGATCGAAACTGGACATTGAGCAAAAATTGAATTAAAAATAGGCGTTGATGATCATGAGTAAATAAGTAGCACATGGGGATTCCAATAAATGGGACACAAGTGGCGGACGGATAGTAGGCTCAAAGTGGGCCATGTCCATAGTTGGGGCTGACAGGTTTTGGTCGACAGGGGACCCACAAATCAAGTTGGAAAATGAATGTGACGCCGTGGAGTGAAATAAAATCGGGTCACGTGTCGGAAAAGTTGTGCGAATCAAATGGAGCTCAAAATGACGTGTCTGAGTGGGACACAAAGGTCATGGGTGACGAGCGTCTCGAGTAGATCATCAATGAGGAGTTGGTTTCAAGAAACTGACTGGTCTAGCGCTCCCAATTTAAATGTCATGGTAACGCGCTGAAAATGATCAAGAAAAAGAGTGGGAAAATAAATAACAATCAATTGGTCTAAACCGACCCAAGGTTCAGCGAAGCAGAAAGAGCACAAGGAAACAAGTTTGGGTGGGACACCATATACCGTCATGGAGGTAATCGTGTCCACTCCAAAACTCGTGAAGAAGATTTCCAGAGTTGAACATCCCTGATACTCCAAATATCAAAGGCATGGAAAAGTACACTTACAGATAAATAAATAAAATAAAATATTTATCAAACCAAATAATCAGGAAAATAAAATAAAATGAAAAATTTTAACCCGAAATTCAGGGTGCTCACAAAAACTAACCACAGAATAATCATGCCTTGACCATAAAGTACACATGCTGCTTTTGTAGAAAAATAAATGGAAGCCTGCACGTGCCTGTATGCCAATATTCGTGATCGGCCAGTTGATTACAATAGTTCATAATTCATATGAACATGTCTCATTTATTCAATTCAATAAGACGACTAGCCAGTCTCTTAGTTCCAACTAGGAACGTATGAACAATTATTAGTCAAGATAACAATCAATGTCAATTTGTAACAAGGCATGAAAATCAACTATTATTTAGTATGGTCGAGTCTACAACTCTCAGGGTTAAATTCCAGTCATTCGGGGTATCTATAAATCAATTCACGACACATGGTACATTCCACGTAACAATCTATATTAAAGAAAATATTAACATATCATGATTATATCAAGTTCATGCCAAAAGGCGTAAGGATATAAGAGGAGAATTATCATGCCAACATAAAGTGAATAAAGTATAGGGCAATAGGAACACCGAGGTTGGGTTACGCCAAGGCTAGTTTATACCATAATTAGTCTACGCCAAAGTTTTACGCTAAGGCAAAAAATGCGCGTAAAACAGGGTGTGCATAAAAGTCAGGTTTACGCATGAATTTATATGCGTAAAAGGCAACGTCACGCGTAAAACTCGCGCACATAAGGGTCAAAGTATACGCAGGGATGAATACGCGTGAAGGAAGTACGCTCAAAATAAAGGAACAAGTTGCGCGTAAAAACTCATTTTACGCCGAGCCAAGGAGTACGCGTAAAAAGATTAGAGTTTTACGCAGGAAACACTATGCGCGTAAAACATTGCATGCGTAAAGGATCGAGTCACGCGTAAAAGTCGCTCGTGTAAAGAGTCAAGTTTTACACCTGAAACGATGTGCGCGTAAAACAAAAGAATACGCTAAGTCAAGTAGACTTGCGTAAAACAGTTTTACGCTGACACAAGCGATCGTGGGCGTAAAGCTCGGCACTACGCGGACACGTATAACGTGGGCGTAAAACTCAATATTACGCTAACACGTAACATCGTGGGCGTAAAACTCAATATTACGCTAACACGTAACAACGTGGGCGTAGAGTTCCTCCTGAACTCCAATTCCCATGGAACCTTCGTTCCAAGCCAGAAATGGGGTTCCCATGGGTCAGAATGGCGTATAACACAACCTCAATAATCTGGAATGAGCAAAACTTGGAAATAAGAAAGTTTGACAGATCAAAACCACTGAAATTCAAAAAATAGTAATTTCTAGATCTACTAAAAATAAGACTTCAAAATAAAAAATGCCAAGTTCTAAACTGTCTTAGGATCACGAGAGGGAGATAAATGAATCATAAAAATATGGATTCTCATGTGGAGCAAGATGTACTTGCCTATGGGTTTTGGTAGGTGGAGAGAGTTATGAGGAAGAAGAAGAGTAATGAGAAGAAGTAATGAAGAGAGAGAAAGGGGATGGGGCTTAAATGGGGGTGTAGGGTTCGGTTCATGTAACACCCAATTTCTGGAATGAGGGTATTTTTAAAATTTTGTATTTATAATTATTATTTATTTGTATTTAACTCACATTATGATTTTGGTGATTTTTAATCAATTTAAAACTGTTTTAAGTCATGGCTTGTAATTTTAATGCCTTGCTAGTGTAACCTGAGAGACTGTCTGACCTAGAGCCTGACCATGTCATTAGGATAACTTATTTCTACTTTTGAGCATGAGGGTATTTTGGTCATTTGGCCTCCTTGAATTATTTTATGAATTATTACATTGGTGATGGTTAATTTGACTTTTGACGAGCTGTGACTTAAGAGACTGTCCTAGATTTTGACCTTAACTTTGGTGACCTAGTTAACATGGTATGGACCCTAATCTAACTCAAGTTGGTCTTGGTTGACTTAAGTTGGCTAAGTTTCATGAAGAGAATAGGAGGATTTTTGCATTGGACCAAAGGCTAAGGACTTGAGCTAGTTAGCTAGTGCAACTTGGCCCATAGCCCATTAGTGAAACCCTAACCCTAATTCTTTCCTTTATGACCAGCCACTAGGTCATTCCCTTCCCTATAAATAATCTCCTAATTAGTTCTTGCCTCTTTTGTATTAAAAGAGCACATAGAAAAAAGAAAGGTTTGTATATTCTTTCCCATTTCATATATTCTCCATTTTAAATCCTTTTCTACTCTAGTTTCTTGCATTAGAGCCTAATACCCTTCTATTTCCTGTGTATGGAGAGTAATCCCAGCCTTGGGACAATTTGGGAGTATTGGCTATCAAGAAGGAATCCATCATTTGGAGCTTTATCATGCTATTTGCACCTATAGGTAAAACTCCTCCAATTGTATTAATATTCTGTTTTCTTTGCATTTAGATCTAGATCTAGGAGTGCCCTAGCTGTCCCTGAAGTTTGGGTCTATTTCGTGTCCGTTTGGCGTCCGTATCGGACACGTGTCATAGTGTATGTATAGGTGTTCGACGAAATACCTCTAAGGATTTTATTTTTGATTTTTGTAAAACCAATTACATGAATTTATAGATCTAGATAATTATATTAATTTTTGTGAAGACTGAGTCGTGTTTGGTGTCATTTTCATGTCGTAATTTGTGCTGGACACGCAGCACGGGGGCTCGGTCGGGTGCCCTGCTGCCCGTGTCCGATTTTTCATAGGACACGACACTTCGTGACACCAAATTTGGCGTGTACGTGGCCTTAGTGACTGACAGGACTCCCACAAAATTTCGTGGGATCTCGTGGACTGTGCGCGAAGGAATCGAGCCTGCACTAATTTTTGCCTCACTGTGCACACGTGAATTTTTGTCTCTGATACGCGCTGATTGACACTACCCTAGGGTTGGACACGAGCACGAGGCTCTAGGGTCGACACACGAGCCCCTAGGTTGCTCGACACCACTGCACGAGACAGCCTTCACTGCCCTTTTCTGATACACTGAATTTTGCATATTTGGACACTTTGTGTCCTAATTTCTGGACACGAACGGACACGTGGACATGCCTAACATGTCCCTAGGTCTGTACACTAGGTTCACCTAGTTGTGATTCGAATTTGAATGGTTGTGATTCGAATTTGAACGCTTGAATTCGAATATCAGTGAACTGTCATGTTCACAGTTTTGGGATTTTGAGAATGAGTTAGGTTTGGTTTTTTTTTATGCACCTTGATGTTTTAATAAGCTCCAGGTTTATGTTGAAGTGTGTTTTCAATTGAGTTTTAAAATGGAATGGTTTGTGTCAATTTAAAGTAGTAGGGTGGGGGTTTTTCGAAAATAAACCTGTTAAAGAACTGAAGGTTATTGAAAGAAATTGAATATAGGTTGTAGAGAACCTGAGATTGGGATATGGATTGGTTTGGAAATTCGAATGTGATTTCATGGTTCAATACAGTTCTGATATGACATTGTTCAGAGTTTGATATGCATTTTAATTGTTTGATGTTAAATTACACTAAATTGCATGAATACAATGTCTAGATTCATGATAGCATAGCTGGGATTCATGATGGATTGGTGATTTGGGTTTAAGATGGTGTAAACTGAACCTGTCCACACATGGACTCTTATAACACACACACCCCTGTTTTTTCTATGTCACATACACACACATGTTAGTTTTCACATTCACTGTTTTTCCTAAAACCTGAGAACAGTTCATTTATACACACACACACCCTCTATCATGTCACTCATGCACTCTTCTCATCCTCACACACTCAACCATGTTCACACACACACACACAAACAGAGCCTAACATATAAACACATCACTGATTTCCTATGTTGTAAACCTATCACAAACTGTCATTGCCACATTCCTGAGATTCACCCACACAAGTTTAGTTCACTGCTAGGTTGATACATGATTGGTTGGATGTTAACAATGGGAAGTTTAGTCATGTATAACCTTAATATTCCTTCCATGCTCAGTTATTGTTACTTTTGTCTCAGTCCTTAGTGCCTAGTGGTGTAGGTAACAACTGTATAAAGGGGATAAGTCATGAGACAGTAAAGGAGTTATGTAGATAGAGATCCTTACCTCTGAGTGTGTGTGTGTGTGAGGTCAGTGGCAAAGGCCTGAAGCTTGGGCAGCAGAGTATTGAAGAGGAATAGTTAACAAAAGTTTAGGAGGAGGGAGTACCTTAGGCTTGAGTGCAAGGGAGTGTTGGGCTAGGCCAGTGCCTAGTGTGTACAGTGAGTAGAGTATGAGAGTGAGTGACTGTGATTCTCAGGTTTTCTTGAGAGAACTAAGAGTGGATTCTCAGGTATGGGCCTGTGAAGAAGAGATATTGTGAGTGAATATTAGGTGAAGTGTTGTGAGGGGCTTGGCATCCAAATTGTTCAACCCCATATCACTAATTGGTTCAATCATTAGCATATAGAAGTTCAGCCCCTCTTGGTAGCAGATAATGCATGTCCTGCATCTTGAATAAGCCACTGAATACATTGACTGCAAACCCTTCACAGATGCCCTGCCCCTTTGAGCATTGACACACATCCATTGGTAACTTCAGCCCATTACTTCCTTTGTCTAGGATTGGGTGTTAGATGTGCATGTATCATAGGATATGTTCGTGTAGTACCTAAGTCTAGATGTTAGTTCGGTAGGGGTGTGGTGTTGGGGAGTTAGGAAGGTTAGTTTTAGTTCATGGTTGTGTTAGTGCTAGATAGGAAATAGGTTTGGTTATTATATATGTCTAAGGATTTAGTCTAGTATTGTATGAAAATGTGTTATAGACTAGGGTTATCTATGAGAGTATATGTGTTAGGTTGGTTTATATATGGTATAGGTTTTGGGGGCCTTTAGACTATGGGATTGAGATTATATTGTATGTCTATATATGTAGTATGTAAATATATATGTTATATAAGTTAGCCTTGAGTAGGATTTATGTATATGTGATATAGTACTAAGGTATCCAAGGGTATTAGCCTATGGATTATGAGATAGCCTATGGAATGACATAGAAATTGACCCACTAGACCCAAGTAACTTTGTTGACTAGAGTTGACCAAAAGTCAACATTGAGTCTAGATGTGACCAATTGACCAAGTTTAACTTGGACCTAGTTTGACCTAGACAGTTGACCAGGTTTGACTTAGAGTTGACTTTGACATAGATTGGCCTAGAAATCATGTAGATGCATCATAAACATCATCTGTCTTATTTTAAACACATTATAACCTATATTTCTCTGTTTAGGACATTGTGACTCTGTTGCAGACATCTGATATTATACCACTCTTTTCAGAGTATCAGGTGAGTACATTCTCTAATAGTTCTCTCATTATTTGTCAGTTACTGTACTTCAGTTCTAGTTAGCTTTATGTGATTCTCTGTTACCATACGTATGGTTATTCCGTCGATACTGCGGCGTAGGCTGGGCATTGTTACGTGCTCGTACCCTCACAGTGGGTGCGGGTCGTGACAGTTCATGATGAACCATCATAAACCCGAAAATAAACCAACCTAGGCCGAACCTAAAGCAAGCTAAAGCAGAGAATAAAAGCAGAAAGTAAAATGCAGAAAATTAATTAGCGTAAAATTAAAGGAATTTAAATACAGAACAATATATGATAAATATTAAATAAATACATTCGAGCAGTACACGTATTAGAATATGTATTCTGGGAACGTGGAGTGACAGTTCCTATCCACGTTAAGAAGTATGAGGCGGTCCCTCGGTTGGGAGTCTCATGGTCCTGAGGCACGTTATGCCAAGTGTGGTTCAGAGCACGAGTTGCTAAGTATAGTTACAGTCGTACCAACAATACCATCGACGATATGCGTAACCTGACGATCTTCCTTTGCAATCAATTTTGAGTCGTGCGAATGATGCTATCGTCCGACTGGATAATGTCCTCGATATTCAAATTCAAGTTCGATCATTATTCCTCGAATCATCCACAACATCAAATTCTTCAAACCCAAATTCGCATATTGTTCATCCGTCTATCTTAAGTCATCAACTAACGTATTTCCTTAATTCGCATCATTCTTTGCTAACTCAAATTATCGAGCTACGTTTATCCCAAATCCTTAGAGTCCTTCACAATTACATTCGAATCATTTCTATGCACGCTATCATCCGATCGTGCTAACTCTTCGTGTACGATCCGTATCGATTTCCTTGATCAAGTCATCCATTCGTACACCTTAACTTTTCTTCAATTTGATTTGCCTACTCTATCTTTTCTATATTTCATACTTGCGCAATCTCAATCCCGTGCACGTTCCGTGCATGTCATTTCTAGGTTGTTCGAATCAACTCGTCAAATCTTAAGACTATAACTTGTTCAACGATACTCAATCTAAGGCTTTGTATAATGCGATGCTTGCTAATAGACTCACCGACACCCCATATCCTCAATCGATCGACCGACATTTCTGAGTCTATCGCATACACCACTCAGGAATAAAGTCATTCAATAAATCCTCAACTTATCATTCGAATCAAAATCGACTTCTTCAATCTCAAGCACACTCGTCTATATCGCATCGACTATAACATCGTCGCTCGATAGTATCCCTATCGATATTCATCCCACTTACTCAATCAAGTCTAACTCATTCTCGTCCGAGACGAATTGAATTTCGTACTCAACTTTTCTAAGGTCGACGCAATCATTGGTGTATTTGCCCAGCCCGACTTAGCCAACCGTGCTTTCGTGAATCATCTTTTTGTTTTATCAAAAACTGTTCTCCTACATTTTGTAAAATAGATAGACATATTGTATGGGCATCCCGTGAGATATTTGAGAGAGAGCGCACCAACGATATCAACTTTACGGAAACAACACTTCAGAGTTTGCGGAAACAACGGAGCTAAAGAATTCAGTCGATAGTCCAAGGACGAATATCCGTGCTCTGATACCATTATGTCACGTCCCGCTCCCGTAGGAGCGATCGTCCTCGCTAAAGCGTGATGCCGCACGAGCCTAGATTGCGCTCGTGCAAGGCGAGTTCTATAACGGCCGATTTCAACGGCTGCGACGGGGTCGTCGCACAGAAGTCCCAAGCAGAGACATTAAATAATAGCAGCAAAATTTAGAATAAAACACAAGTCATTCCAAAGATGCATTTTATTGATATTGAAACAAGCATTATAATGGATGCAAGGCCATGTTTACAAGCTCACTCAAGCTCACTCTTCTCACATTACAAATCGCTCAGCTCTCTCTCATCTCTCAATATATGTCTTAAACCAGCGGATGCTTTGGAAGGTGATGCCCATACATTATGTCCTGTATAAGTCTCGACTCTATACGGTCGCACGCTTCGAATCGCCAAGGAACTCCGTGTCTCTACGCATCCAAGCGAGCTCAGCGCCACGAGCTTCTACCTGTGCCTGTACATAAAAACTATGTGTCAGTACTCAACTGTACTGGTGGAATGAGCTCATCGCCCACCCATACAAAATCGACACGTTTGATCTACTTCGTGCAACATAGTCCTTTTATTATTGTCTTTCTACTCTTGCCTTAGGATCAGTTTTAGGACAGATGCCTCGGCCTATTTTGTGTCTCTTGACCTTCCCGTGCTTGCACCAACAACATTAACCTATCGAGTCGTGTTTGCCCTTCGGTATATAATCAGAGACGCAACTATGCGATAGTACCTAATTCCTTGTGACCGTGCTACAAATCCATCATACCGTGCCTCGCAACTCAATGTGACTTAATCGTATCACCGCCTCGCGGCCCTTGCTACTTCGATCACCAACAGACCCAATCAAGACTTGTGGACTAAGTGTCACTTGACCGACTTTGTCTTGCAACGTTTCCTGACTTAAACTCAAGATGACTTAAACCAACTTATGCAACTTATATGCCAACAACTTAAGACCGATGCCACATCTCGTGCCGAAGTACGTCGCCTATGTTGATGCCAAATCTTAGGACCAAATATTGTGTTCTAATTGTACACACCTTCAACTGACTCAATCCAAAGGCACACACACGCGGATTGCCGCCCGTGCCGACCCATCTATATAAATTGGTCACTAACATCACAAGCTATCATGGACTATAGCCTTGCTATTCGGTGATCCTTTCAACGAAGGTAGCTAGCCCCGCTGAAAGTTTTCGAATAACCCGAGCGGTTCGTCCAGCTACGGCTATACCAGTTTTCCTCCAGGACGATGCGGTCCCTTGGCGTCCAGGGTTGCCGCTCGTGGAAACTCCTCCTTATCGACAAGTTGTCCAATGACCATGCAAGACTCGACTCGAACTGACGTCTCACACAGTCATTCTTCTTCCAGTATTACCATCTCTTTCAAAACCAAGTTCAAGACTTCTATCCTAGAGACCCCTCGACGACCCACGGTCGCGAGCATTCTTTTCATGTTACCATATCATTTCATTCACTCATGAATGCCTATTTGATAGTGTTGGCCCAATGATTGTATCATGTTTTTGAATATGGTTAATCTGTTAAGTTTAACAATTCATTATCACTAATATTCATACCATCACTATAGCATTTCTACTTCTACTTAAATATGTGGTGATATGTGCCTATTATTTTACATATTAGTGATACTAGTTTTTATTATGGTATCACTAATACTTATGCTATCACTATTGTAAACATTGTCCTAATATGCCTTAAACTTGATACATTGTATATTGCTTTGTTCGTCTAACATGTACTTACAGAAAAAGCAATAAACAAGATCAAACATGGACATATACAAGAAGAAATCAAGATGGACCAAAGACGATGGTCTTCTACAAGATTCTTCTGAACCACCTGACGAAATCTCCGAAGCCACGCACTCGGGGGTTCCGCTGACCGTCAAGAAAGAAGCCAACATCTATCAAGGAAAGAAGCCAAGCCAAGCCATCATCATTTCAAGACTCTGCAGAAGCCTACTCCTACTACAGTATATTTGGAGTCTGTAATGAGTCTTAGGAATCATTGTAAACACAAGAAATAGATGGCAAAATTGAAAGCTATGGTAGAATATAACCCAGGACAATCTTCGGAATCATGGCGGATAATCCGGCGGATCTCCGCAAAAATCCGACGAAAGATCCGAATGGTCTCACAGAATACCTTCTGTGAGTGTTCGGATTATCCGACAGAAAATTGTGGAATTCCGACAGATTTTCTGCCATATGACCGTTTGCATTCCAACGGTCGGATCTTACGAATGATTGATCCCAACGGCTCTATTTGTAGCCATTAGACTATATAGGCAGATGATCCGGCGGATTTCCATAGAAATCCGGCGGATGATCCGTCAGCCTGAGAAAGTTGCATTGTTGTACTTTTCTTTGCTTTGGTTATAAATAGCCTTGAACCCCTTCATTCAAGGTTGATGCTTTGAGCCTAAAAATTTCTAAACCACCAAAGCCTATCCACAAATAACTCTACAAAGCTTTCATTTACCATCCATAATTTGTGTTAGAGTTATTGTGTTGAAAAGTAAGATCTTCATCTTATTGTAGAAGGAGATCAAAACCTATTGTGAAAGGTTAAAGTTGGAGAGTCTTCGTATCCAAACTCTCGGTTGAAGTTGGAGAGTCTTCGTATCCAAACTCTTGGTTGAAGTTGGAGAGTCTTCGTATCCAAACTCTCGGTTGAAGTCAGAGAGGCCTTCGGATTAAAGCTCTCGTGTAAGAAGTTGACGAGTTCTTCGGATCCAAACTCGTGTGTAACTATTTGCTCAAATAGTGGATTAAATTCGGGGAGAGTTCCGGGACTGGATTGCCTCTAGGGAGGATACGAGGATACATCGGGTGTCAGTATTGTTATTGCTTCTTCTCTTGCACTTATATTTTTAATTTGCCAATTAGCTTGTGCTAAGTGCTTGATTAGTTAGCTTGACCCTATTCACCCCCCTCTAGGGTTCCTACAATTGGTATCAGAGCAAGGACTCTATTGTTAGGCTTAACATTTGTCACTTTCCATTCCCGGAATACGTAAATTTTTTATTTTTCCTGTATATGGTATCTGGCACCTGTATCTTGAATGTATGTATCATGTATTTGTAACTAACCATGACATGGGATAGTATCTCGTCGCGGATTAGTGCGCCACCCCTTGTCCTTGTCTGGTTGTAGGCGTGGTTCACTGTTTCGATGATAAGATTTCTGAACCGTGTTGTGGTTAGGATTTTATTTAATTAATTTAATTAGTTGTATTATGTAGCAATTAATATGTCATTAGTCACATGGTTAAGAGCATGCTTAAGCTTAGGGTTTCTTTGAGTCAACCCAATCCCTATATATATTCTCTTCCACACTCTCTCTCCTCATTCACTCTTTTATTTATTTTCCTCAAGCAAACTTTTAGGCAAGTACATCTTGCACCAAATAGAGAGATTATTGCATTTTTATTTCTTGGTTTTTCTTTGATATTATTTGTCTATATTGTTTTTCTTTTCATTCTCTACAAGTTTAGTTCTTGGAGTTTTTGATTTTAATGGCTAGTTTGGTGTAGATCTAAGTTTCTAAAACTAGGGTTCTATGGGTTTCTATGGTTTTGATCTATCAAACTTGGTTGTTTTCAAAAACTAATGGTCCTATGTTGTAGAAAATTCAATTCTATCCAATTTTGACCTTTGAAAAGTTAGATTTCAACTTGTTTTGAGAAAGTTATGGCCAAAATAATTTTGGTCAAACTTCTATGTTCATCTGTCCTGATTCTGGCAGGGACGATGAATAGTGCCGAGCCGCATAAGGATGATGAATAGTGCTGCATAGTCCTGTATAGTGCCGAGCAGCATAAGGATGATGCATAGTACTGCATAGTGTTGCATAGTGCCGAGTCGCATAAGGATGCTGCATAGTGCTGCATAGTGCCGAGCCGCATAAGGATGATGCATAGTGCTGCATAGTGCTGCATAGTGCCGAGCCGCATAAGAATGATGCATAGTGCTGCATAGTGCTGCATAGTGCCGAGTCGCATAAGGATGATGCATAGTGCTGCATAGTGCTGCATAGTGCCGAGCCGCATAAGGATGTTGCATAGTGCCGAGCTGCATAAAGATGATGCATAGTGCTGCATAGTGCCGAGCCGCATAAGGATGATGCATAGTGCTACATAGTGCCGAGCTGCATAAGGATGATGCATAGTGCTGCATAGTGCCGAGCCACATAAGGATGCTGCATAGTGCTGCATAGTGCCGAGCCGTATAAGAATGTTGCATAGTGCTGCATAGTGCCGAGCCGCATAAGGATGATGCATAGTGCTGTATAGTGCTGCATAGTGCCGAGCCGCATAAGGATGCTGCATAGTGCTGCATAGTGCCGAGCCGCATAAGGATGATGCATAGTGCTGCATAGTGCTGCATAGTGCCGAGCCGCATAAGGATTATGCATAATGCTGCATAGTGCTGTATAGTACCGAACCGCATAAGGATACTGCATAGTGCTGCATAGTGCCGAGCCGCATAAGGATGCTGTATAGGGCTTCATAGTGCCGAGCCGCATAAGGATGATGCATAATGCTGTATAGTGCCGAGTCGCATGAGAATGCTGCATAGTGTCGTATAGTGTCCAGCCGTATAAGGATGCTGAATAGTGCCGCATAGTGCCTATTTTAGCTGTTTTTGGCTATTTTAAGTTCTATTTGGCTGAATTGTGGCCAGAATTTCTCCAAACTTCCAACATAAAAGTTGTAGATCTTTGTCTTGGCTTCAAGGACCTTCATGTCTCACTTTAACCTGAATTCATATGTGACTTTTATGTCACGAGGGGTCCACATGACTTTTTGACTTGATCATGTTTCTGACCTGATTACCTGTATACGTGCTGGTACCTATTCTAAGTGTGTATTGAGATACAATATTAGTATGCACTGCGGTGCCATTTAATGAGTGCACTGAGGTGTGACTCTACATGCTAAGTGATCCTTCGTGTTATATGTCAATACATGTGTACCTTCCAGCACAGTCATGGTAATTGGTCAGTAATAGTGTTGTGGTAAAATGATTGTTGTTTGATGCATTACACTAAGCATGGATCTAGATTGAGCCGATGTGGATTCATACTTAGGGTACACGTACTATGGTACGACATATAGGAGGATGACCATGTGACCACGACATGTAATTTCAATATCGTGATAGGGTTAATCTAAGCAACTTAAATTGGTAGAAGCATTGGGAGGGAACAGAATCTCGAGATCGTACGTCACCAGCCGCCCTGGGTCCCGTCCTGGCGCGTCGGGTTGGCTGCCTCGGATACTGTATAGTCATCCGCACTAATGGAGTGCAGTATCTGATTTGTGACTGCCGAGCCAGCTCTTCCTATAGGAGAGCTGGAACCGTTACTGCTTATTCTAGCGCGGTGGCCTTTCGAGGGACCGGTGTATTTCGTGCTTGCTTGTATATAATAGTTTGGCTAGCCCTGCTGGAATGCGATACGATCTGAGGATTCCTATATATATATATATACATATATTGCATTACTGGGATAATCCAGACAAATCATAGAAAGCCGTATGATTGATTGGCCGATTGTAAGCTGACTTGTTTGTGATATGTTTTCTTCTGTTAGCTACCGAGGAACATGGACTATCGTGGTGCGTGGTCCAACCCATGTCCTTGTTTGGTTGTTGGGTTGGACTATTGTGCTGCGATAGGCTATGGACCGAAGTCGCGATCAGAAGCCCTTTTACCTGCCCATGGTTATAGGATATATCTTATCTCGGTACGATATTGGCACCGTTTGTCCTTGTTTGGTTGTAAGGGTGTCGTATTGTCTCGATGATATGGTATAAGCCTATAACTCATGAATCAGGTCTTATTTAACTCATTGGATTTATCTCACTCTTTTATGCTCCCTTGTGGTACTTGCTATTCGGGGCCTGACCCCGCTGGTTTTGTTTGGCCAGATCTCGTAGCAGCTCCAGAGGATCCAGCCTTTCACCCGAACAATGGTGCACACCAGGAGTATGGGCGCCAGGGACCATGAGTGGGTTTCTTCTTCACTGCTCTGATATCTTCTATTTTGTACTTGACGTTTAGCCACCGGCACCTGTTTAGCCGGCAGTTCTGGACCTTAGTTTCCTTTTACATAATTGTAATTAAATCAGACTGCAGCTGACTATAGTTATGTACTTTTGACTCTTGGAACTAGCTCATCATTTTGTATAGCTAGACTCATGAATCATTCTGATGAAGCGTCGGGGACGCCTTACTGCTTTGTCTTATATGATCAATATTTACTGCTTCTTGTTTTGATTGATTGAGACATAGATGCTCTGTGGGAGCATAGGAGACCTGATTGTAGCATGCACCCCTTAGTTTCTCGACTGCCACGATCGCCGTATGACGTTTATATTCCTCATACGGTATCGCTGGCCTAGTCCGTCTCAGTATTCCGGTACTGGGGCGTGACAAGGTTTTAGTGGTGGCCCATGCAAGGTCTGTTTTTCAGACTTGTGGGGTGTTGCGATTATAGGAGTCTCAATCAAAACATGTTTCCCTTGATCTCCTGATTCGTTTTCTCTTTCTTCCACCTTGATTGCTAGCTTGATTGTCATTCTCGAATCCTTCCCGTCCTGTCTTTTGATACCTTGCATCCTTTCCTTTAGGGTCACATCATTCTCGGCTATTGGAGGAGCCGGCATGGAAGAGAATCCAGTAGATCAGGGACCAGTTGGAGATCAGCAAGGGGTAGCCCCTCTACCTGGACAGATTCCCATCTCGAACGTTATCGAGCATGAGCCAGTTGAGCTACAGAGGCCAGAGGATCTCGTACCTCCAGTGATGCCGGTAGTACCAGTAGCACTAGATGCGTCGGCACTATTACAGATTATTAGAGGGTTATTGGAGACCCAGCAACGCCAGACGGCAGCCCAACAGCAACAACAAACCCGACAGCAAGAACAAAATGTGCTACAGAATTAGGAGTTGCAATTAGCCCTTGAGAGAAGTGTCAGAAATGACTCAGGAGCGTCCGGAAGGTTTTGTCGACTTAACCCGAGATATTTTGACGGCACGGAGGATGTCATTACGGTGGATGTTTGGCTTCAGGATACAGAGGCCATATTGACTGCAGCAAAGGTTCCAGCAGAAGAGAAGGTTGACCAGGTCAGACTTTTACTTCAGGATCTCGCCCGCGATTGGTGGGCATCGGAAGAGGTTGGAATGAGGCATCATGTTCCCTGGGATAGCTTCAGTACCAGATTCAAGGCCAAGTACTTTGGCGTGGTAGCACGGTATGAGATACAACAGAGGTTTATCAGTCTCAAGCAGGCTGGTAAGACGGTGGATGGTTATGCAGCGGAGTTCTGCAGGTTAAGTAGGTTTGCTCGGATGATGGTGGCGATAGAGCCAGAGAGAGCAATGAGGTTCCAGCAGGGACTTCACCTAGAGATTTTGCAGCTGGTCGATGTGCACGACTACTAGACATTCGATGCAGTATTGACGGCGGCTCGGAGATACGAGCTTACTATTCAAAGGTTATCAACAAGGACTGGGGGCCAGAAGAGGTCTCATACGCAGAGTGCCAGGGGAGGAGCAGTACCTCGGACGTCAGCACCAGCTTCTGGCGTCCGAATTCGTGATGCAGCACCAGTCACGACAATTGTGACTGCACCAGTTCGACAGCAGCAACAGAGGAACCAGCAGCAGCGTCAGGAAGCACCAGTGGGTTGTACTTACTGTGGTAAGGGAGGGCACACTAGGGATGTGTGTCGTTCAGCTAATGGATTATGCTTGAGGTGTGGCAGTCCAGACCATAGAATTGCCAATTGTCCTATGATGCAGAGGCCAGGAGGGCCAGCTCAACGGTTTCCGACGTTGCCAGCTCCAGAGGTAGCACCGTATCAAGGGCCAGTACTAGCAGTGAGGCCACTAGCCCAGCGTCCATTACTGACGCAAGCTCAGATGTACCGACAAGCACAACATCAGGTTGGCCAGCAGGGCCAGGGAAGGCAGGGACAAAGACAAGAAGAATTTGGAGTATTAGAGCAGAGGTTGGCTGAAGGCGGTCAGATTTTGGGTAAGTTTTGAGTATTATTTATTATAATTCCTTGAGTTCTATATTCGAAGAGTGAAGGCGACTTTCTCGTCTCACTCATCTGCTCTCGTATCATGTGATACGTGATATTCATCATGTGTCTTGATTACGAGAGTACGTCCTGGGCAGAGTCTCGTTCTTGATTCAGTCATTGGTACCGACTTATCTCAAGCGTTGACCCTTGTCCACTTTGGGAGTCAGTGTAGGACATCGAGGACGAATTCCTACCTGACTTGAGAGGCATATTTTATTCGTATGTCTCCGATCACTTTCCTTCTATGGTATGATTATTGTTTGTGCTTTTACTTAATAGTTCTTTCTTTCGTAATCTGTTCATATGTCATGTGTTGTTTGATAATTGTGCTTGCATTATGTCATGAGTGTATTTCGTGATCTGAGAGCGCGTTCGACTAGCCTTATCGAAATTTCGAGGACAGAATTTTTCTAAGGAGGGTAGAGATGTCACTCCCCATTCCCGGAATACGTAAATTTTTGATTTTTCCTGTATATGGTATCTGGCACCTGTATCTTGAATGTATGTATCATGTATTTGTCACTAACCATGGCATGGGACAGTATCTCGTCGGATTAGTGCGCCACCCCTTGTCCTTGTCTGGTTGTAGGCGTGGTTCACTGTTTCGATGATAAGATTTCTGAACCGTATTGTGGTTAGGATTTTATTTAATTAATTTAATTAGTTGTATTATGTAGCAATTAACATATCATTAGTCACATGGTTAAGAGCATGCTTAAGCTTAGGGTTTCTTTAAGTCAACCCAACCCCTATATATATTCTCTTCCACACTCTCTCTCCTCATTCACTCTTTTATTTATTTTTCTCAAGCAAACTTTTAGGCAAGTACATCTTGCACCAAATGGAGAGATTATTGCATTTTCATTTCTTAGTTTTTCTTTGATATTATTTGTCTATATTGTTCTTCTCTTCATTCTCTACAAGTTTAGTTCTTAGAGTTTTTGATTTTAATGGCTAGTTTGGTGTAGATCTAAGTTTCTAAAACTAGGGTTCTATGGGTTTTCATAGTTTTGATCTATCAAACTTGGTTGTTTTTGAAAACTAACGGTCCTATGTTGTAGGAAATTCAATTCTATACAATTTTGACCTTTGAAAAGTTAGATTTCGACTTGTTTTGAGGAAGTTATGGCCAAAACAATTTTGGTCAAACTTCTATGTTCATCTGTCCTGATTCTGACAGGGACGATGAATAGTGCCGAGCCGCATAAGGATGATAAATAGTGCTGTATAGTGCTGTATAGTGCCGAGCTGCATAAGGATGATGCATAGTGCTGCATAGTACCGAGCCGCATAAGGATGCTGCATAGTGCTGCATAGTACCTAGCCGCATAAGGATGATACATAGTGCTGCATAGTGCTGCATAGTGCCGAGCTGTATAAGGATGATGCATAGTGCTGCATAGTACTGTATAGTACCGAGCCGCATAAGGATGATGCATAGTGATGCATAGTGCCGAGCCGCATAAGGATGCTGCATAGTGCTGCATAGTGTCGAGCCGCATAAGGATGATGCATAGTGCTGCATAGTACTGCATAGTGCCGAGCCGCATAAGGATGATGCATAGTGCTGTATAGTGCTGCATAGTGCCGAGCCGTATAAGGATGATGCATAGTACTGCATAGTGCTGCATAGTGTCGAGCCGCATAAGGATACTGCATAGTGTTGTATAGTGCCGAGCCGCATAAGGATGCTGCATAGTGCTGCATAGTGCCGAGCCGCATAAGGATGATACATAGTGCTGCATAGTGCTGCATAGTGCCGAGCCGCATAAGGATGCTGCACAGTGCTGCATAGTGCCGAGCCGTATAAGGATGATGCATAGTGCTGCATAGTGCTGCATAGTACCGAGCCGCATAAGGATAATGCATAATGCTGCATAGTGCTGCATAGTGCCGAGCCGCATAAGGATGCTGCATAGTGCTGCATAGTGCCGAGCCGCATAAGGATGCTGCATAGTACTGCATAGTGCCGAGCCGCATAAGGATGATGCATAGTGCTGCATAGTATCGAGCCGCATAAGAATGCTGCATAGTGCCGCATAGTGTCCAGCCGCATAAGGATGCTAAATAGTGCCGCATAGTGCCTATTTTGGCTGTTTTTGGCTATTTTAAGTTCTATTTGGTTGAATTATGGCCAGAATTTCTCCAAACTTCCAACATAAAAGTTGTAGATCTTTGTCTTGGCTTCAAGGACCTTCATGTCTCACTTTAACCTGAATTTATATGTGACTTTTATGTCACGAGGGGTCCACATGACTTCTTGACTTGATCATGTTCCTGACCTGATTACCTGTATACGTGCTGGTACCTATTCTAAGTGTGTATTGAGATACAATATTAGTATGCACTGCGGTGCCATTTAATGAGTGCACTGAGGTATAACTCTACATGCTAAGTGATCCTTCGTGTTATATGTCAATACATGTGTACCTTCCAGCACAGTCATGATAATTGGTCAGTAATAGTGTTGTGGTAAAATGATTGTTGTTTGATGCATTACACTAAGCATAGATCTAGATTGAGCCGATGTGGATTCATACTTAGGGTACATGTACTATGGTACGACATATAGGAGGATGACCATGTGATCACGACATGTAATTCCAATATCGAGATAGGGTTAATCTAAGCAACTTAAATTGGTAGAAGCATTGGAAGGGAACAGAATCTCGAGATCGTACGTCACCAGCCGCCCTGGGTCCCATCCTGGCGCGTCGGGTTGGCTGCCTCGGATACTGTATAGTCATCCGTACTAGTGGAGTGCAGTATCTGATTTGTGACTGTCGAGCCAGCTCTTCCTATAGGAGAGCTGGAACCGTTACTGCTTATTCTAGCGCGGTGGCCTTTCGAGGGACCGGTGCATTTCGTGCTTGCTTGTATATAATGGTTTGGCTAGCCCTGCTGGAATGCGATACGATCTGAGGATTCCTATATATATATATATATATATACATATATTACATTACTGGGATAATCCAGACAAATCATAGAAAGCCGTAGGATTGATTGGCCGATTGTAAGCTGACTTGTTTGTGATATGTTTTCTTCTGTTAGCTACCGAGGAACATGGACTATCGTGGTGCGTGGTCCAACCCATGTCCTTGTTTGGTAGTTGGGTTGGGCTATTGTGCTGCGATAGGCTATGGATCGAAGTCGCGATCAGAAGTCCTTTTACCTGTCCATGGTTGTAGGATATATCTTATCTCGGTACGATATTGGCACCGTTTGTCCTTGTTTGGTTGTAAGGGTGTCGTCTTGTCTCGATGATATGGTATAAGCCTATAACTCATGAATCAGGTCTTATTTAACTCATTGGATTTATCTCACTCTTTTGTGCTCCCTTGTGGTACTTGCTATTCGGGGCCTGATCCCGCTGATTTTGTTTGGCCAGATCTCGTAGCAGCTCCAGAGGATCCAGCCTTTCACCCGAACAATGGTGCACACCAGGAGTATGGGCGCCAGGGACCATGAGTGGGTTTCTTCTTCACTGCTCTGATATCTTCTATTTTGTACTTGGCGTTTAGCCACCGGCACATGTTTAGCCGGCATTTCTGGACCTTAGTTTCCTTTTACATAATTGTAATTAAATCAGACTGCAGCTGACTATAGTTATGTACTATTGAATCTCGGAACTAGCTCATCATTTTGTATAGCTAGACTCATGAATCATTCTGATGAAGTGTCGGAGACGCCTTACTGCTTTGTCTTATATGATCATTATTTACTGCTTCTTGTTTTGATTGATTGAGATATAGATGCTCTGTGGAACCATATGAGACCTGATTGTAGCATGCACCCCTAGTCTCTCGACAGCCACGATCGCCGTATGACATTTATATACCTCATACGGTGTAGCTGGCCTAGTCCGTCTCAGTATTCCGGTACTGGGGCGTGACAACATCCTTAGAGTAGATCCTTATTTTTTTTCTATGGCATCTTATTTATCCTCCTCCGATAAATAGGGTTTTATTTCTAGTAGCATAGACAATCATCCTTCTTCTAAATGCAAGAAATGCTCTAAGTGGAAAGCCATGGCTAAACAATCCTTAGAGATTCTTGATAACCTTTATTCTACAAATGAAGAACTTTCCGAAAAGGTTGTTCATTTAGAAGAAGCAAATGAGTTTTTAAGAAATAAAAACAATGATTTATTATCTAGACTTGATTCTCAAAACTCATCTTGTGTTTCTTTAAAGAGTTTGAATAAGGTTTTAATTTTGAAAATTAAATCTCTTTCCTCATCAATAGAAGATCTCAAGACTCAATCACATGAGTTATCTTATCTGCATGATTCTTCTATTGATGCTTTAAAGAAACAAAATGATGCTTTTATCTCTAGAATTACTTTATTTGAAAAAGAGAATTATGCCTTAAATGTTAAATTTGATTCTCTTACTTATTTGCATGATGATTTGCTATTAGAATATAATATTCTTAAAACCAAATCTTCCCATGCTCACTCTAGAGACATTCATCATTCTAGTATGTCACATGTTCATAACCATGCTCATTCTGATACATGTGCACACACTAGCATTAGATGCTTCTATTGCTCTCGCATTGGACACATGAGCTTTACATGCCCTATTCGTAGGATATTCACTACCAATGCTAGAGTAAGTGCTATATGGATCCCTAAAGCTAATAAATGTGGATCCAAGTTTATTTGGATACCAAAGTCTTCATCTAATGTTGTAGGTGAAGCTTCTTGTATCGGGACATAGCACCGAGGAGCGTGTTGGTGGTTGCAAAGCTCAAAGGTCATCTTCCAAGCAATTGCACCAACACAAGCGTGGCCACTAGAGCCACTTTGGTAACATGCTAATCGTTTCTCTTTAAATTGTTTATATTTGTAGAATCTAGCATGTTTCTCTTGATGTCTTGCTACTAGCTCACATTGATATCCTTCAGTTGCCTTCTATATAAATCAATGTGAGATACAATACTAGCATGCTTAGTTAATTTTCTTATTAATTCTTTTATCTAGCATGACTAGTTACTCGGCTTAAATGATTAGTTCACACTATGTAGTTTATCACTCATTTTCTATTTAGTGTGACACATTTGATTTATGCATGCTGGTTATTCTTAATCTCTATATTATGAAGCATGCATATCACTCTAGTCCAGAGGAGCTTGATTTTGATTTGAGTTAATATGATTTTAACTCTCCGTCCCTAAATTTTTTGAGGATAATTACTTCTTACCGATTTCTCCTAAATATGTAATATTTACTTTAAATCGGTATTTGTGAATATATATGTTTAGCACAAGCTTCTTATCACTTGATAAGTATACACTTATACTTCCATTTTAACCTTGTGCTTACATAACATATTTATTATTGATTCTCATACTTTATCTTGATTATCTTATTGAGAATCAATTATGTCTTTGCCTAATGAAGTTTATTTATACATGTTTTTGAATTTGTAATAGTTTTTCAAATATTCATTAAGAATACATGACAATATACATTAAATTTCCATCTACATATAGTTCATGTATCTCTTATATTGATATCTATTTTTGTATAAATACCTTTATGTAGGCATATGAGTTAAGCTAAAGTTTTATATTAACTTGAAGAGTATTTATTCATACTTGTTACTTTTAAACTTGTGCTTAACTCATACTCTAGCTATTGATTCTTTTGATCAAATTTGTGTATCTCTTTTTGAATCAATAAGCTTCTTCCTTAAAGCTTTCTTTTAATGATGTCTGTTTAGCTTTTTAGTTGACTTTATGGTCTCTTGATTCTTGAATCTTCTCATGTATGCCTATTTATATATATAGTTTTAACTATGTGATTCCTAACTTTTCATATGTATTTATTTTATACCTTTAAGTTGGGATGTTGAGAGAAATCTTTATTAGTATCTTGTTCATGACTATTTATGAAAGTTCTTTTAAGGATCACATGTTTTTGTGCCTTTCCTTGTATGTTGATTTTACCTCTTTAATTATTGCACAATTTCTAGTCTATATCTTTTCACTTTTCTTTGGTGCACTATGAAAGCTCTTTGAAAATTTGATTTTATAGAGAGACGAAAAATCCGACGAATTTTCGGTATAATCCTGCGGATCATCCGACTGCAAACAGCAAGTCTGTGAGCAATAGTTCGGATCATCCGACGGATATCTGCGAAAATTCGACGGATAATCCGATCAATTCCAGCAGCTTTGTGAGCACTAAGTTCGGATAATCCGTCGGACTTCCGCTGAAATCCGACGGATAATCCGATCAGCTTTCTTATTTTTAATGTATTTTCCTTGCTCATTCCTTGGGTTTATGCTTCTTTGGAATTATTGTTTTCCAATGATGTTGTTGTAGCACATGAGAATTCATGTAATTGATACATCATATGTCTTATGTCCTTAGCTACTATGGTTTGAGCTTTTGGTTAGAGATCTCCTATTTCTAGAGAATACTCTTATTTCATAATGGCTATAATATTTTGCATTCTCTAGATCGATCCATTATTTTATTATCTTGGGTTAATCTCTTTACTTGGCAAAGAGATTTATTTTATTTGTGTTTACATGAATATCTCTTTTGGCCTATACTTGATAAGAGTCTAATTCTTTTTTATTTTGTTATCTTATACTCTTATCCTTGCTTAATAAAGAGTCTACAAATCATTTTGATCATTCAAAATGTATTATACTTATTGAGAACTCTTTGCTTAAGCAAGTATTTTTAGTGTTAGTGACTTAAGATTTAATGAGCACATTTATCTTGTTAATGGCTTCCCTCATTAATCTTATTTGGATTATATAGTTTGCTTATTTGTGATATATTATTAAGCTACATAATTTTGGCTCACTTTCACACATCTAACTATATTCCTATACTTCAATCTATATATGATATGCTAGTTTACGAAAACAAGATTTGTGATATGCTTGATCTCTAAAACTAGTTTTACAAATTCTTTATTAGATCTTGTTTTCTCTTAGAGGTTTGTGATTCCTTGTTTTAACTTTCTTCCATACTAGTCATTAGCAAGTCTTTCTTAAATTTCTCACTTTTTGAGTCATGATTTTATCGTATTATCATTACATCTCTTTAGATTGAATGTGTGATCATGTTGAGATTGACTCTTTTCTATATTTTTTATTGATCTGTAAGATTCTTTATAAATATAGATTTTGAATTTTCTCTTGATGAGATTTATCATTGGATCATGTTTATTCATTTGTTTACTTCATGAATGATCCTAATGATTAAGTAGTCTTAAATTATCTAGTTATGAGATTATCAAGTTAATTTATTACTCTACTTTGACTACTCATGGTTTATCACATATGACCTTTGCTATTTGAATTTTATGGGTTATTAATTTACCATTAGCAAGGTTTGGATTTATCCGTTGTTGGATAAATATGTGGTACAACATACCTAGTCCATGCAAAGTAATAATTTGGTTGATTCTTTCTTGATTAGATAATCATGGACATGATATTTGAAGTTTATTTTTATTTTTTGAGCGATATTTTGACTCTCATCATGATTGATTTAACTGTCCTTATTCTTTTTCATGATGACATCTTTCTCAAAAGGTAACATACATTAATATATCTTATTTAAATATGAGTTACTTCTACATAGGTTAGTGTATGTCATCTTTTGATTACATGTGCTATATTGGAATATTTTTTTGAATTCTCATCTTTAGTAAGTATTAATTGGATATCTCTTCTTGACTAAAGATGACATTATTCATTTTATGACGATTTTATAGCCTTATATGCATTGAGCAAGGAGGAAAAATCTATAGTTGATTTATCCCTAGATTTTGATGCTATAAGTGCTTTGAAACTAGTTACGCATATTTTGAGGGAGAGCAAATAAATTATTTTAATTCATCTATACCCTCTAATATGTCGTATACATAGTTTATTATGGACCCATATTTTCTTTATTTTCATATCTTATTGATTGAGATCATGATATTTTTATTTTGAAGGGTTTATGAGAGTGTATGAGATTGTCCTTATTATCTTATCTCTCTCTTTCATATGGGTTAAATATGTCATCTTGCTAATATTAAATTTCAGATCTTATCTTGATGAATATTATGCTTTCGTTGATTTGGCTTTTCTTTCATGCTTAATTGATTTGGCTTTCCTTGTTGAGGACTTATCCAAAATTCATGATTTTTATCTACTTTGGTAGTACTTTGAGGGGGAGCATTCAAGTCGACTGAATTTCTCTTTCTCAAGTATTTTTCTCCTTTACCTTCATGTTTTTTTAAAGGGTATTCATATAGCATGAGAAGGTAATTGAGTTCAAATGCATGAACTTGGATAAGCATATAGATCTTGCAAATAATGAGATTACTTTATATCAATTGTAATATTTTACATTGATCATTCTTTTATTTTGTTCCACTATTTATTTGTGGATAATTATGATTATTAATGGTTTCTTTGATCAATGTTTCAAGTTTACATCTTTTCAATTGGTATCAAGTTTATTTAATTTCATATCTCAATTGGTATCTATTAGTTGCAATTATCTATTCCTCATGGCTTTTGTTTGAAATCTTTTATTTTATAGTTCTCTTCCAAAACTAGAACAATATTTCATATCCTATTGTGTTTTGGATTTATTCCTTGGATTTCAAGTTGGTAAACTACTTATTTCTTGTTTTTTAAATACTTTTAGTTTTACCAACCATATTGTGTTTTGACAAACAATTTTCTATTTTAGTACTCTACATTTGGTATGTAGTTTTATACACTTGTCTTTACACACTTCTCCTATTGTTCCTCAATTAGTATATCTTGATCATGATTGTCTATGCCTTCCTCATGCTCTGATTTATGTACTTAAGATTGATTTCTTATCTCTTAGTACGGGGGAGCGTATTTTTGATCGTATCAAAGGGGGAGAAGTAAGTTTAATTGGTTTAATTGGGATAGAAGTAGTCTAAGTAGTATGCTTTTAGTTATATATGCTTATGTATGTGATATATTAGTGATACATACATCAATTGTGTTCATACTAAACTTAACATATTTGCCATAATCAAAAAGGAGGAGATTGTTGGCCCAATGATTGTATCATATTTTTGAATATGGTTAATCTGTTAAGTTTAACAATTCATTATCACTAATCTTCATACCATCACTATAGCATTTCTACTTCTACTTATATATGTGGTGATATGTGCCTATTATTTTACATATTAGTGATACTAGTTTTCATTATGGTATCACTAATACTAATGCTATCACTATTGTAAGCATTGTCCTAATATGCCTTAAACTTGATACATTGTATATTGCTTTGTTCGTCTAACATGTACTTGCAGAAAAAAGCAATAAACAAGATCAAACATGGACATATGCAAGAATAAATCAAGATGGCCCAATGACGATGGTCTCCCACAAGATTCTTTTGAACCACCTGACGAAATCTACGGAGCCACGCATTCGGGGGTTCCGCTGACCGTCAAGAAAGAAGCCAACATCTATCAAGGAAAGAAGCCAAGCCATCATCATTTCAAGACTCTGCAGAAGCCTGCTCCTACTACAGTATATTTGGAGTCTGTAATGAGTCTTAGGAATCATTGTAAACACAAGAAATAGATAGCAAAATCGAAAGCTATGGTAGAATATAACTCAGGACAATCTTCGAAATCCTGGCAGATAATCTGACGGATCTCCGCGGAAATCCGACGGAAGATCCGAATGGTCTCACAGAATACCTTCTGTGAGTGTTCGGATTATCCGGCAAAAAATTGCAGAATTCCGGTAAATTTTTTGCCATATGACAGTTTGCATTCCAACGGTCGGATCTTACGAATGATTGATCCCAACGGCTCTATTTGTAGCCGTTGGACTATACAGGCGGATGATCCGACGAATTTCTGTGGAAATCCGACGGATGATCCGTCAGCCTGAGAAAGTTGCATTATTGCACTTTCCTTTGCTTCGGTTATAAATAGCCTTGAACCCCTTCATTCAAGGTTGATGCTTTGAGCCTAAAAATTTCTAAACCACCAAAGCCTATCCACAATCTACAAAGCTTTCACTTGCCATCCACAAATTGTGTTAGAGTTATTGAGTTGAAAAGTAAGATCTTCATCTTATTGTATAAGGAGATCAAAACCTATTGTGAAAGGTTGAAGTAGGAGAGTCCTCGTATCCAAACTCTCGGTTGAAGTTGGAGAGTCTTCGTATCCAAACTCTCGGTTGAAATTGGAGAGTCTTCGTATCCAAACTCTCGGTTGAAGTCGGAGAGGCCTTCGGATTAAAGCTCTCGTGTAAGAAGTTGGCGAGTTCTTCGGATCCAAACTCGTGTGTAACTATTTACTCAAATAGTGGATTAAAGCCAAAGAGAGTTCCGGGACTAGAGTGCCTCTTAGGAGGATACCAGGATATATCATGTGTCGGTATTGTTATTGCTTCTTCTCTTGCACTTATATTTTTAAATTGCCCATTAGCTTATGCTAAGTGCTTGATTAGCTAGCTTGACCCTATTCAACCCCCCCCCCCTCTAGGGTTCCTACAGATAGTCCTTTCTCCAAAACTTACTCGAATCAATTGTGGTCCTTGCCTTAATCACTAGGTCCGTGACATAGTGTCTTAAACCGACTTACGTTCTATTCGACGCTATCGTCCAAGTCATACTTTATATGACGGGCCTTGAGACCGTAAGACTATATGGTTATACCCAGCTGTAGAAATCGTAGGACCGTGCTTGCTACTACTCTGATAGCCTAACATAACTTGCCTGACTTAAACGCACAACGACTCGAAGAGCAAAGGCTGCGTCAAGCCTCGCATTGCGGAAACGTGCCGCGCATGCGTTCGACTTCTGAACGACCAAGTCATTTGGGTGCCTAGACTTATGTCATAAGCCGTGCAACGCAACTTAACTCATGGGGCAAGCCAAGGCTATGCCATGCCTTGGACGATGGGACCATGCATGCTTTATGAAGCATTCATGCGGACGAAGGATCGAGTGTCATTTTCAAAGCACGCCGTGCACCAACTCTAAGCCGACCGTTGGACCTTTCCATATTCTAACTCAATTCGACCCGTCGGTATTATTCCCTTATCTATGTGGATTCATCTCTTTTATTATCAAGCCAATTTGTGCAAGTTGAAAACATGCGATTTATTATTGAATGCTAAGATGAGGCAAGTTCACCGAAACTATCCCACCTGAGCGAGCGGTCGCCTCGATCGAGCGATGTCTTCGAGCAGCCGTTGCAAGGCTAAGTCCGAACGCCGTTGGCGTTCCGATTCCTCCGATTGACTGAGCGGGACGGGGCACTACACCCTCCCCGATCCAAGTAGACTTGGAACGTCCGTGGTAGACAGTCACCCAACCGGCGTCCAAGTGGGGACTCGAACCACGGTCTCCCCCATGGGATCCCCTTGTCCCATGTTGCAACCACTAGGCCACACACACACACACACACACACACACACACACACACATATATATAATAATAATAATAATAATAAGGAAGGTGAGGTGGCTATATGTCACCCCGCATGCTATCATCACGCACTTGCATACTTTTTGGTGCATGATGATAACATGGGGGGTGATACATAGCCACCACCCACAGGGTGGCATCTCACCTCCCTTGTTCTCTCTCTCTCTCTCTATATATATATAGGCACATGTTAAGAATAATTAATGCACAACTTTTTTACTTGAAAATTGTTATCAACACTTAATAAACATTAAAAAAAATTGCATTGGAAAATGTTATCAAGCCTTAATGCAGAAGACTTTTTGTATTAAAAAAATTATTTTATTGGATCTTGATTATATTTTTTAATACAAAAAAAATATTTTTTAATGTTTATTAAGTGTTTATAACAATTTTTAAGTAAAAAATTATGCATTAATTATCCTTAACATGTGCCCTTAGGGCACATGTTAACAAAATCACACACACACACACACATATCAAGATCAGCACTCTTATGTACTTTCGAGTTTTTGTATAACCACAGCCGTTAGATCCTTAAGTCATATAATCTTAACCATTAATTTGAATTGTTCAAATCAACTGTTAAGATTAGATGACTTAAACAAGATTCAACAGTTATGATTATCAAAATATTTTGGTGATGCAAAAATACATGATTCTCGATCCTTCTTATATACGAGGAGGGATCGGAATCTCCACTGTTATGTATCTCCAAAAAAAATTATGATTACAGTCGTTGGATTTTGTTTAAGTCATATAATCTTTTTTTACTGCTCGAATTGTAGTAGTGTCACGCCCCAGAACCAGAATACTGGAGAGCGGGGGAATGACTCAGCCAGCTACGTATTACGGGTAGATGATACCGTATAATACGATCAATGCTGTCTAACCAGACGAGGGGGGTGCATACTACATGAAAGTCTTACTATGGTCACTTCACATCTATTGTCTCAATCATTCAAACAAGAAACAGAAATAGAGAACATGTAAGATAAAGCAGTTAGGCGTCCCAAACGCTCAGTCAAAATGTTCTTGATATCTGACTTTACAAAACATAGCCAGATGATGTGGCAAGGCATACACAATTGTTATCAGCTGCAGCCTGACTTAGTTATAATTATGTAAAAGTAAGTACAAGACGATCCGACTAACATGTCGGTGCCAAACGGCAAGGTATAAAGTAGATAACAAAACGAGCGGAGAAGTAAGAAACCCACTCGAGTCCTCATGCGATCATCCCTCTAGTGTTGACCATCTTGGAGGTAGAAGTAAGCTGAGCCCTCGGGAACCGGCTCTAAATCTGGCCATGCAAAACCAGAGAGGTTAGACCTCTAATAGCAAGTACCACAAGGAAGCACGACATGAGAACTAAAACCAGTAATGAAAAATATGATAAATAGATCTCTGCTTGCCACTAGGATTCACATAACATCACGACACTTCGAACCAACCTCCCAACCAAACAAGGACAGAAGTTGGCCCGTCATGTCCTGACATTCTGATCATCCTAGTTAAGTAACAGAGTAGGTACAGTGCACAAACAAATCATCTTGAACGGCCAATCAAATCCTACGGCTTGCTATTTTGAGTTCCAAGTTATCCTGGAATTTATACAATAGGGATTCCTCAGTTCTTACTATGTGCGAGCAAGGATAGTCTATCCAGTTAATCATGTGCGCCATACATGAATTAGACGAGTCCTAGCAGGACGCCCGTCAATATACCATATACAATAATAAATATAAGCAGATACTGTTCCCTGCCCGTGTGGCAGGTTTACAGTATCTGTGGGAACCAGCCGGCCCGTCGGGTACTACTTGTCCCAAGGGGGCTGCCATGTAAGAACTCGGAAATCCATTCTCTCCATGCAATCATTATTTTATTTAACTTAATAGTCCCTACGTTGAGTGAAATTCCATGCCGTGGATCATGGTCATTTAAATGAGTACTTTCGTACGGGGTACGATATGCACAACTCTACAATGATACCAGTACGGTCAGGTTGTAGGTCTTACATAGCGTAATGCAACAATCAAAACTAACCACGGAGTAATCATGCCTTGACCATAAAGTACACATGCTTCTTTGGTAAGATAAATAAATAATAAATGAATTGAAGCCTGCATGTGCCTGTATGCCAATATTCGGGATTAGCCAGTCGATTTCAAAAGTTCATAATTAACATGAACGTGTCTCATTCATTCAATTCAATAAGACGACCAGCCAGTCTCTTAGTTCCAACTAGGAACGCATGATCAATTATTAGTCAAGGTCACAATCATTATCAATGGTGACAAGGCATGAAAGTCAACTAGTATTCAGTGGGGTCGAGTCTACAACTCTCAGGGTTTAATTCCAGTCAATCGGGGTATCTATAACTCAATTCACGACACATGGTACATCCCACGTAATAATCTATATTTAACAAAAATATTAACATATCATGATCATATCAAGTTTTATGCAAAAAGGCGTAAGGATATAAAATGGACGTTAAATATCTAATAAGATATCAATATACAGGGCTATAGAAGATCCAGGGTAAGCAGGCTACTCTCATGTCAGCCTACGCTCATGTCAAGCTACGCTCAAGCCAGCGTACGCTCAGGTCATGCTACGCTCAGGCCAACGTACGCTCAAGCCAGCGTACGCTCAGGTCAGGCTACGCTCAAGTCAAGCTAGCGTATGGACTCCATACGACTCCTCTCTATCCAAATGAGCGTATGCAAGTCATACGCTCCCAAAAGGTAGCGTATGAACTCCATACGACTCCTGACCATCCAAGTCAGCGTATGCAAGTCATACGCTCCCAAAAGGTAGCGTATGAACTCCATACGACTCCTGACCATCCAAGTCAGCGTATGTAAGTCATACGCTCCCAAAAGGTAGCGTATGCAAGACACACGCTACCTAAAAAGGCAGCGTATGGACTCCATACTGCGCTGCGCTAAAGAGCGCGCACAGCTCCGTGACACAAGCTAAAAAGCTAGCATACACTGCTCACTGTCTTCTCCAAACAGCAAGAACTCCATGGTTGCACCCCAAAGTTTCAAAAGTCCATAACTTGATCAAAACAAGTCCAAATCCGACTTTCCAAAGGTCAAAATTGGGTAGAATAAACTTCTCTACAACATGGATCCATCAAAACTTGCAAACAAAGAAGTTTGATAGATCAAAACCACCAAAATCTGAAAATAACTAATTTCTAGATCTACAAAAATTAAGACTTCGAAATAAAAAATGCCAAGTTCTAAACTCTCTTAGGATCTTGTGTAAGCCCCTGAATTTAGGGCTTATTTTTTTTTAATTTTAATAATCAATTAATTAGAATATTATTATTTGATTATTATTTGATTTAATGCTCTTTACCATGACTTGGAATTCTAGAGCGTCAGGGATGCCAGTCTCTGAAAATCTCCTTCTTAGAGTTTGTAGTAGACGAGATTATCTTCACATTGATATATCGTGTCCCACTCGAACTTGTTCCCTTGAATTCTTTTTGCCTCGCGCAAGTTCGGGTCAATTTAGACCAATTTATCGTCTGCCGTAATTCCTGATTTAATTTCCAATTTAAATTCCGGGCCTGACATCGGTCCAATCCAGTCGACCCAATTTATGGCCCTGGCCTGTTTTGAGTAAACTATGCAGGTGCCACTTGCGTGCCAAAATTTCGATCTCCCTTGTGCTCCTATTTTATCCATGATTTAATTTGCTTAATTTATAAATTAATTAAATCTTGGCTTCGACTTTGTCCAAACTTGGCCCAACGTCCGACCCAGTTTGGCATGAACCCTACCATGACTGCCCATACATTCCATTGATGTGTCTGTATTTTTTTCCTATTTGAAAATACGTTTATTTTATATAAATGTCTCTTCTCTCTCCATTTCAAATATATATATATATATATATATATATATATATATATATATATATATATATATATATATATATATATATATATATATATATATATATATATATATATATGGATAACTCTCTCTCTCTCTCTCACATCCCCACCTCACTCTCTCTCTCCTAACTCCCCCTATGAGCAGCCGACCTTCCCCACCCTCTCTCTAAAAATATCTCTACCTCTCTTTTCTTCCTCATGAAGTAAATATATCTCTCTCTATATGTTATATATATAATAACACACACAAATATCTTTCTCTCTCTCACTCCATCACACACAAGCCCAACCCCCTCACTCCCCTCTCCCATCAGCACTCCCCATTTCCCCCTCCTGTACACAGCACACCCTCCCTCTCACATCAACCGACTTCCTTCTCTCTCTCTATTCACTTTTTCTTTCTATTTCTCTTTCTATTTTTTTTTAACTCACATATCTCTCACTCACCTCTCTCTCTCAAACTCTCATTTTTTTTTTCTTCCTTCTGCTACACATAACTCCTCCATCCCGACAGCCCATGGCCGAACCCCCCCTCATCCAGAGCTCACCCTTCTCCTCCTCCTTCACCATCATCATCATCACCATCTTCTTCATCATCATCATCACCATCTTCTTCATCATCATCTTCATCATTCTCACCACCACCTCCGCCGTGCGCGTGCACTCCGACCGCCGCCGTGCCCGCTGCGCCGCCCGTCGCCGCCGCGCGCGTGCGCCAGCAGCAGCTGCAACGCGAGGCAGCAGCGAGCGGCAGTAGCAGCGCTGCCACGCGCCACCGGCCGCTGTCTTCGGCCACGAGCCGCCGGCGAGCCCCCTGGCCGCGCGCGAGTCCCCGGCGAACACCCCCGTGGCAGCCACCCTCGTCCCCGGTGCGCACGACAGTCGATTCGTGCGTTTGGCACGAGATCCCGTCGGCGCGCGCTCGGAAACGAAGTCAGAATCTCATTTCGGGACAGCAACTTCGCGTCTATTTTTTGGGAAATCCGACCGTTGGATCGTCGATTTCTTCACTCCGTCGCAATCTCGGTATATACCCCTTCATCCCTCTCAAATTTCACCCGTTAATTTCGTCGTTTGATACATCAAAACCGGCCACCAAGTTGACGTTTTAATTGTGTTATTTTTGGACAGTTTTGCGACGCCAACTTCGCGGGTTCGTATCTTCGTCGTCGCAGCTCCGTTTTGCGCGCCACCAGTTCCGGTGCACAGCTGGTATAACCCTCTTCCTGCCCCCTTTAGATTTCATTTCAGTTTGAGCTTGTTAGGTCGGTCGAATTCGACGCCAAAGTTGGCCGTTCGAATTCTTAGTGTTGCACTTGTTAAATTCCATTTTTGAACCCGGGACTCCGGATTCAATTTCTGACACCACCAGTAGACTTGTGGCGTCGTTCTGGCATGTTTTCATATAAAGTTTGCCTGATTTGGAGAACGTGGGCCCTGGCACGCATTTCGGTGCAAAGTGGGTCCCACTTTCTGAGTCAACGGGACTTTTGACGCCGGCTCATCGGAATCCAATTCTGGATATACCGTTGAGTTCGTATCGTCATTCTGGACTCGTTGACATATAATTTGCTGAGTTTTGAGGACATTGGCTCCGACACGCTTTCCGTGCAAATCGGTTTCCAATGTCCGGGTCAACGGACCAATTTGAGATCGGGTCAACGGAATCCAATTCTGGATATACCGTTGGGTTCGTATCGTCATTCTGATTTCGTAGACATAATTTGTTAGGTTTTGTGCACTTTTATTTCGGCACGTTTTTCGGTACAAAGTGTGTCCAACGGCGGACATCATTTTGGCCCAAAATTACCGTTTTGCCCCTGTGTCCAAATTGGACTTTTGGACAGGCTATCCTAGCTGATTTGACCATTCTGGACACGTTGGTGATGTTAGTTTCATCATCCGACAACATCTGTATATTTCTTCCCTTTTTGTGTCACCCTATTATTATAATATTTTCTCCTTCTGGTTGTTTTAGAGACCCGTCGATTTCAGTGATTTCTAAATCACTGAAATTCATAAGTTGACCTTGTAGAGGTTTATAGAGACTAGCTTGACCATGGTTGACTACTTTGACTAGACGTCGAAGTAGAGTCAACAGTTGACCTAGGTTTGATCAGACTTGACCAACTTGACTTTTTGACCAAAGTCAACTGTAGGTCAACCATTGACCTGTTTAACCTAGATTAGACTTAGGGTTGACCAGTTGACCAAAGTCAACTATACGTCAACCTTGACCCAGTTTGTCTTAGATTGACCTAGAGGTTAGTATGTCTTTTGACCCTGATCAGCTCTTGTATTATTTCATCTTTAGGTCTGTGGCTTTACTCTGAACCCTGATTCATATTGACAGCAGGACCCCAGGCGAGTACATTCTCTGATAATAATTCTGTTTTATGATATCGTTTTTGTTTCTAGTATTTAGTGTAGATATCCTTGTTCTCTTGACACATTGTTCACACGGATTGGTATTTGTTGGATCCCGTCATAAGATGTTATTCCTCTTATATATGGTATGCCTTGTGCAAGTCTTCATTGTTTCCTTGTTCATAGTATAGACACGATTCCTGTGAAGGAGAGCTACTTCACAGAGAATGCGTGTCATGACGTGTCATGACTGGATCCACTATATTAGTCAGGGATGGGGGTGTTAGCGTAGATATGTGATCAATACCCCACAGATATTGTATCATCATTGTATAGTGTTAATCATACACTCACGTATGATTAGCCAGGCCAAACATTGTATCAAGTTCTAAGCCGGTCACATGTTGAAACTAGTGCTAAACTCACATAGATATAGTTCCAGATTCTTGTACATGATTTATACTATTTTTCCCTGTTCTTACATTCAGTTACAGTCTTGACATGCCTTACCATGATTCATGTACACATTATTTACCTCGTATATTCTCTCTATTTACTGCTACATGTTCAATATCGTCTAATTAGAACTGTTATTTGAGATTTGTACTCGTTCCGCTCCTGACTGGATATGTTATGAAAATATTACAGATGTTGATGCTAACTGAGGTGGTTCCCACTATTCTTCTCTATGAGTTGCCTGGTAGTTATCCTTAGTTAGTCCTGTTGTTCCTTCTTTATTTTCCTGTCTTATGATCATTGTAGATTCTAGTTGTTCTAGTGATATTGTTATTATTTCTTGTCTTATCTTCCTTAGTTTTTGTGATGTGACATGAGTACATTTCTAGTTATGGATTCTTAGATGTTGTAGTTAGTATAGTATACTTGACAGCGTTCTACCGCCGATACCGCGGCGTAGGCTGGGCGTGGCCCACGTATTCGTACCCGTATATCCGGGTGCGGGTCGTGACACGTTTTTAGTGGTGGCCCATGCAGGTCAGTCTTTGCAATTAATGCGAAGTCGTGGTAGTACTTGAGCTTATCTGTACTACTACGAGACTGCCCTAGGATTAAGGTTGAGTCATGGAATATTTTAGGATTTTGGTACTCAGTCACAAATTAGGAACTCTTGGTAGATTCTAGGGATGACCCCTGGGAATCTTATTTCGAAACTCTTCGAATCTATTCCCATTCGTTTCTATCCGTCCTGATTCCTGAGATATCTCTCAGTTATCAACTTTATTCCTTCTTGGGATGAGTTTGTGGACCCCAGAGGGAAGGTATAAGTTGAACTTGTATATCATCTAGGTTGGGGAGATAATATGATTTACCAACCTCGTATCATGGTCGAGGTTTGTTTTAGATTATATTCCACCATTTTCTATCTTGACCTAGGTAGTACCTTCGGAACTTTCCTGAGATTTTCTTCTGAACCCTATCTCGGAAGTTGTTTCCGTTGTCTCTATTAACTTACCCTTGACTTGTTGTTGAATTTTAAATCTTACTATTCGTTGTTGACCTTTGATTTTGTTTAGGAAAATTCTTTTAAGAATTGAGTTAAGATATCCTGATAAACATATTTTGGACGAGGACGATGAGAACAGTAAGTGTCTACTTTATTTATGGAGTTTAGAATTTATCGCAGTCATATTAGCTAGCGAGACAAGGACATGGAGCCTGATTTGGATATACTATCCTAGTTATGTCATTTAGATTCTCTTGCAGCCATACCGGTTGGCGTGGTAAGGAATCTAGATGACATGATTATAGGGTGTATACCATAGTTATGGACTTCATTGTTTATTACCGCTATGCTTACTGGCGTGGCGAAAATTCTGGCAACATGATTTGGGATAGACGTATATGGTTATCAGGTCGTATCTTAAATTGATTCACTTCTTTTACCAATTGAGCAAGATAATTCCTACCATTATTTCTTGTTTATCATTATTTTCTCTCCCATCGCATGATGATTTTCTCATCTTACCGTCATTTCCTTTGCCTTGTTTAGCTATGTCTTGATTACACAAATCACCCCGTACTTGAACTTCATTATATCTTCAATTCTCCTAATTGTCTCTAAAATCGTGCCCCAATGACTTGGCTTATTTCTGAAATCATGCACATATGATTTTGTTCATATCATAATTCTATCGTGCCAAATCCCTCATCGTGCCTGAACAATTTTAAATCGATTATCTTGATCGTGCAAACTCGTCATTCTTGGATCGTGCCTAAATTATTGCCTAAATCTTCTATCATGTTTTAACCCCACTACCAACCTTTAATTTCGAGGACGAAATTTTTATAAGGTGGGTAGGATTGTAAGCCCCTGAATTTAGGGCTTATTTTTTTTTAATTTTAATAATCAATTAATTAGAATATTATTATTTGATTATTATTTGATTTAATGCTCTTTACCATGACTTGGAATTCTAGAGCGTCAGGGATGCCAGTCTCTGAAAATCTCCTTCTTGGAGTTTGTAGTAGACGAGATTATCTTCACATTGATATATCGTGTCCCACTCGAACTTGTTCCCTTGAATTCTTTTTGCCTCGCGCAAGTTCGGGTCAATTTAGACCAATTTATCGTCTGCCGTAATTCCTGATTTAATTTCCAATTTAAATTCCGGGCCTGACATCGGTCCAATCCAGTCGACCCAATTTATGGCTCTGGCCTGTTTTGAGTAAACTATGCAGGTGCCACTTGCGTGCCAAAATTTCGATCTCCCTTGTGCTCCTATTTTATCCATGATTTAATTTGCTTAATTTATAAATTAATTAAATCTTGGCTTCGACTTTGTCCAAACTTGGCCCAACGTCCGACCCAGTTTGGCATGAACCCTACCATGACTGCCCATACATTCCATTGATGTGTCTGTATTTTTTTCCTATTTGAAAATACGTTTATTTTATATAAATGTCTCTTCTCTCTCCATTTCAAATATATATATATATATATATATATATATATATATATATATATATATATATATATATATATATATATATATATATATATATATATATGGATAACTCTCTCTCTCTCTCTCTCACATCCCCACCTCACTCTCTCTCTCCTAACTCCCCCTATGAGCAGCCGACCTTCCCCACCCTCTCTCTAAAAATATCTCTACCTCTCTTTTCTTCCTCATGAAGTAAATATATCTCTCTCTATATGTTATATATATAATAACACACACAAATATCTTTCTCTCTCTCACTCCATCACACACAAGCCCAACCCCCTCACTCCCCTCTCCCATCAGCACTCCCCATTTCCCCCTCCTGTACACAGCACACCCTCCCTCTCACATCAACCGACTTCCTTCTCTCTCTCTATTCACTTTTTCTTTCTATTTCTCTCTCTATTTTTTTTTAACTCACATATCTCTCACTCACCTCTCTCTCTCAAACTCTCATTTTTTTTTCTTCCTTCTGCTACACATAACTCCTCCATCCCGACAGCCCATGGCCGAACCCCCCCTCATCCAGAGCTCACCCTTCTCCTCCTCCTTCACCATCATCATCATCACCATCTTCTTCATCATCATCATCACCATCTTCTTCATCATCATCTTCATCATTCTCACCACCACCTCCGCCGTGCGCGTGCACTCCGACCGCCGCCGTGCCCGCTGCGCCGCCCGTCGCCGCCGCGCGCGTGCGCCAGCAGCAGCTGCAACGCGAGGCAGCAGCGAGCGGCAGTAGCAGCGCTGCCACGCGCCGCGACGCGCCACCGGCCGCTGTCTTCGGCCACGAGCCGCCGGCGAGCCCCCTGGCCGCGCGCGAGTCCCCGGCGAACACCCCCGTGGCAGCCACCCTCGTCCCCGGTGCGCACGACAGTCGATTCGTGCGTTTGGCACGAGATCCCGTCGGCGCGCGCTCGGAAACGAAGTCAGAATCTCGTTTCGGGACAGCAACTTCGCGTCGATTTTCTGGGAAATCCGACCGTTGGATCGTCGATTTCTTCACTCCGTCGCAATCTCGGTATATACCCCTTCATCCCTCTCAAATTTCACCCGTTAATTTCGTCGTTTGATACATCAAAACCGGCCACCAAGTTGACGTTTTAATTGTGTTATTTTTGGACAGTTTTGCGACGCCAACTTCGCGGGTTCGTATCTTCGTCGTCGCAGCTCCGTTTTGCGCGCCACCAGTTCCGGTGCACAGCTGGTATAACCCTCTTCCTGCCCCCTTTAGATTTCATTTCAGTTTGAGCTTGTTAGGTCGGTCGAATTCGACGCCAAAGTTGGCCGTTCGAATTCTTAGTGTTGCACTTGTTAAATTCCATTTTTGAACCCGGGACTCCGGATTCAATTTCTGACACCACCAGTAGACTCGTGGCGTCGTTCTGGCATGTTTTCATATAAAGTTTGCCTGATTTGGAGAACGTGGGCCCTGGCACGCATTTCGGTGCAAAGTGGGTCCCACTTTCTGAGTCAACGGGACTTTTTGACGCCGGCTCATCGGAATCCAATTCTGGATATACCGTTGAGTTCGTATCGTCATTCTGGACTCGTTGACATATAATTTGCTGAGTTTTGAGGACATTGGCTCCGACACGCTTTTCCGTGCAAATCGGTTTCCAATGTCCGGGTCAACGGACCAATTTGAGATCGGGTCAACGGAATCCAATTCTGGATATACCGTTGGGTTCGTATCGTCATTCTGGATTCGTAGACATAATTTGTTAGATTTTGTGCACTTTTATTTCGGCACGTTTTTCGGTACAAAGTGTGTCCAACGGCGGACATCATTTTGGTCCAAAATTACCGTTTTGCCCCTGTGTCCAAATTGGACTTTTGGACAGGCTATTCTAGCTGATTTGACCATTCTGGACACGTTGGTGATGTTAGTTTCATCATCCGACAACATCTGTATATTTCTTCCCTTTTTGTGTCACCCTATTATTATAATATTTTCTCCTTCTGGTTGTTTTAGAGACCCGTCGATTTCAGTGATTTCTAAATCACTGAAATTCATAAGTTGACCTTGTAGAGGTTTATAGAGACTAGCTTGACCATGGTTGACTACTTTGACTAGACGTCGAAGTAGAGTCAACAGTTGACCTAGGTTTGATCAGACTTGACCAACTTGACTTTTTGACCAAAGTCAACTGTAGGTCAACCATTGACCTGTTTAACCTAGATTAGACTTAGGGTTGACCAGTTGACCAAAGTCAACTATACGTCAACCTTGACCCAGTTTGTCTTAGATTGACCTAGAGGTTAGTATGTCTTTTGACCCTGATCAGCTCTTGTATTATTTCATCTTTAGGTCTGTGGCTTTACTCTGAACCCTGATTCATATTGACAGCAGGACCCCAGGCGAGTACATTCTCTGATAATAATTCTGTTTTATGATATCGTTTTTGTTTCTAGTATTTAGTGTAGATATCCTTGTTCTCTTGACACATTGTTCACACGGATTGGTATTTGTTGGATCCCGTCATAAGATGTTATTCCTCTTATATATGGTATGCCTTGTGCAAGTCTTCATTGTTTCCTTGTTCATAGTATAGACACGATTCCTGTGAAGGAGAGCTACTTCACAGAGAATGCGTGTCATGACGTGTCATGACTGGATCCACTATATTAGTCAGGGATGGGGGTGTTAGCGTAGATATGTGATCAATACCCCACAGATATTGTATCATCATTGTATAGTGTTAATCATACACTCACGTATGATTAGCCAGGCCAAACATTGTATCAAGTTCTAAGCCGGTCACATGTTGAAACTAGTGCTAAACTCACATAGATATAGTTCCAGATTCTTGTACATGATTTATACTATTTTTCCCTGTTCTTACATTCAGTTACAGTCTTGACATGCCTTACCATGATTCATGTACACATTATTTACCTCGTATATTCTCTCTATTTACTGCTACATGTTCAATATCGTCTAATTAGAACTGTTATTTGAGATTTGTACTCGTTCCGCTCCTGACTGGATATGTTATGAAAATATTACAGATGTTGATGCTAACTGAGGTGGTTCCCACTATTCTTCTCTATGAGTTGCCTGGTAGTTATCCTTAGTTAGTCCTGTTGTTCCTTCTTTATTTTCCTGTCTTATGATCATTGTAGATTCTAGTTGTTCTAGTGATATTGTTATTATTTCTTGTCTTATCTTCCTTAGTTTTTGTGATGTGACATGAGTACATTTCTAGTTATGGATTCTTAGATGTTGTAGTTAGTATAGTATACTTGACAGCGTTCTACCGCCGATACCGCGGCGTAGGCTGGGCGTGGCCCACGTATTCGTACCCGTATATCCGGGTGCGGGTCGTGACATCTTGCGAGAAAGATAAATGAACTACAAAAACATGGGTTCTCATGGGGAGCAAGTTGTACTTGCCTACGGTTTGGTAGGTAGAGAGAGTAATGAAGAAGAAGAAGAGGAGTAATGGTGAGAATGTGAGTTTATAAGGAGAGAGAAAGAGATGTAAGCTTTAAATAGAAAAGGGGTGGTAGGTGGGAGTTGGGCCGGGTTGTCCACCATGAACCCGAGAACCCAATAAGACTAAAGCAGGGAATAAAATACAGAAAATAAAATACAGAAAATTAATTGCAGGAATTTAATTAACATGAATTTAAAGAGATCTAAATACGAAACAATACATGATAAATATTAAATAAATACATTTAAGCAGTACATGTATAAAATTACGCATTCTGGGAACGGGGAGTGACAAGTAGTCATGGGATTGAACCCTTGTTGGGGACGGTTGTCACATTTATCCGGAACATTGCCCCATATATATATATATATATATATATATATATATATATATATATATATTCTACTATATAATAAGAAAGCTTGGTGGTGAAACTTTTAAATTCCTAAAATACTCTTGAGTATTTTATAAGCATGATGTTATCATGTCAACTTGCATGCTACGAAGTCACTTCTTTCTGTACAACTCTTCATGTTTCAATGATAATAAATTTTTCTATCCTTACCATTTTCTAAAGATTATTATTCTCAATAGAAAATTTAAAAAAAGAAGAACAAGATTCGTAATTCTAATTTCTTAGCATTGTAAAAAAGAAACACACACATGTAAATAGACACTTGGAAAAAATAAAAAAACTGTAGCTGATCTTATTATATTCTAATTATAATACGTACAATGTACGGACACGTAGACTAGTATATATAACTAATATTATCTTTCATGGCAGAAAAATAAATAAAACTAGTATTATCTGTCATGGCAATAAAATAAAATAAAATATGGTTCACATAACTACGATAATAAAGAGGTTTGCTATGCCTACAACCAATGTTTATAACCTTTCTACAACCGGCCACGTGTCGAATTTCGATTGGAGGAGGGGAGCAAGTGGTGGAGTCAGATAGAGCCCATATAGCAGGAGATGTAAGGATAGTAGAATTCGGTGGGACCCATGTGGAAGAGGTGGACGAGTGAGGTTGGGTTGTAAAAATTTAATAGTAAACTATAATAAAAGGAAACGGAACACGAGTATCACGAGCAGCACCACCCACCAAGAAATTACGTCCTTTTTAACTCGGATTTTGTAGCGATCTCCCATTTTGTCACATGCGTTGTCATCATGCCCCCGCGAGCTCCAAAACAGTGGGCATCCACATCCACACGCACATGTAGTGCTAGAAAGTGTACTCATGATTGCAGGTGGGCCTAAGCCTACTCCTCTTTCCGAAACCAAAACTCGGCTCGATGCAAATCAGCGTATGTTACATTTTTTTTTTTTTAAAGGAATACTTACTTCCACATATACGTTACATTCAGGCCTCGTTTGGTTCACGGATTCAAGAAATCTGAAAAAAAAAAACTTATTCTTTTTCTTTATTTGGTAGCCACAAATTTAGAAAATATTTTTCTGACATGGAAAAAAATAGGAGGGAAAATGACTCTCATGATTCATGGGATTCATTTTTCCTCCTCCTTTTCCAATATTAATTACCAAACATTATGACAAAAGTAGCCTTGATTTATTACATATTTTACCAACTAACTCTTCATTATAATTATGTTGACATTTAATATTGTTGGAACAATGGTATATTTTTTCTTTCCTTTGCTACACCAACCAAACATAGGGAAAGGAAATTTAATAGGAATTCTACTTTTCCATCCCTATGGAAAATACATGGGAATTTATTTCCTTTCAGTGAACCAAACGAGGCCTCAGTATTCACATATTTGATTAGGAAACTTACTTCCACATATACGTTCCATTACTTCTTGTTTTCTTCTACTTTGTATTTTATTTGGGCCCATGGAGGATTCGAATCTTACAACAAACGGGGTTAGCAGGGCCGTTTCTGACATTTTAGATATTCTATATAAACATTAAAAACTAATTCATTTTCTGTCATTCTAAATGTCTTAGTACTGCAGTATCTAATAAAATAATAGAAAAATCTAATCTTAAAATAAAAATTTTATAAATTACTACAGTAACACATACGGAGATTAGAAAATTTAGAACCTTCTAATTTTTGGATGTATGTGCGATCCCACAGTTTGTACTTGTTAAAAAATGACCATGCGAATTAGTCATCTTTACGTGTCCCTTATTTTTCACTCTTTAGCACATCAAACAGATTTGTGGATGAACATGGAATATACATTTTTCAGCACGATTTGAATATATTTAAATTCTATAATTAACTATATTTTTGTATCTAAGATAGTTTCACTATAAGAAGGAAAAAAATATCGGAATGAGAAAAAAGTCATTGAAGAAAATGTCTAGAGATTGAAGGCTTTGGCTCTATATAGCTTGAACCTAGCGTCCCGTGCATGGTAAACTCAGCATCAACTCCGACTTTCTAAGAATGATTTTCAAAAATGACCATATGAATCTCCTCTCTATATTAAGCACATTTTTGTGGATTTCATATTTCTCTCAATGTATGTTGATGACTTTATTTTTTATGGAAAATAATCTTGTATTGATGATGAATTTAAAATTTTCATGGTTTGCGAGTTCGAGATCACAGACTTGGGCCTTATGACCTACTTTTTGGCATATAGGTGCAAAAAACAATGATGAGATGTTCATATGTAAAAAAAAAAAAAAATATGCATAGGAGATCTTGAGACTGTTCAAGATGGAGAAATCAAACCCGTTAAGATGCTGTTAGTGTCCAGATTGAAGCCGACAAAGAAAGGAGAAGGATGTCCCATTTCATGAAATTATTTTATTTTGGGGTGGGTAATTATTTTATTTCGGGGCTCGTAAAGGATGAGAAAATTGAAATTGTCTATTGCAAGACAGGAGATAAGGTGACAAATCTATTCACCAAACCATCCAAGACGAAGATGTTCGAGAAACTACAAAATTAGTACGTGCAAATCCGGCAATGGTGGTTAACATAGGATGTTGGAGATAACCACCTTTGTTGTGTTTTATCTTTTACATTATTTAATTGTCTTCTAGATTAATTTGGTATTGATGGAGTTATTATATTTAGATTAAGTTATTATCTTTTGTTCTTATTTAGTTATATCATAAAACCTCTAATATAAATAGAGGTACATGTAGCTCAAAAAGGGGATCGGAAAATTTATAATTTCTTTTTTAGCATAATAAAATTTTTCCTCTTATTCTTTCACAATTTCTCCTCTCTGGTCGACACCAATTCCCGTTTAATTTTAATCCAATCTCTTTGTTGGCATATATCACGCAAAACAAAGAACTATTAGTTTCTACAATCGATGGTAGTACTTCTTGATAAAATCCACATTCCTAACTTCGTTCAAAGAAAAAGTGCCCATAGTCAACCATGTTTTATCAAGGAGAATAGTCAAAAGAAGCAACACCCTCTATGTTTGTCCTCTACTTGTAAAATAGGTTTTTAGTGGACTTTTTTTTTTCTTCCAAAATACAACCCAAAAAAAAAAAAAAAAAAAAACTCATAGTTGAGAGTAGGGATGAGCAACGGTCAGGTTGGGTTCAATTAATTCGATTCGATTTTCAATCGATTTTGTTTCATGGATCAATGTGTCGGACATTAAAATTTTTAACAAAATGAACCTATTTAAATAATAATAAAATTAAAAAATATATGGCATTATTGTATTTCTGAATTATTATATTACATAAGTGAAAAAAATTATAATATATAAATATTAATATATATAAATTGATGGTAGAGAGAGAGAAAGAGAGTGCTTAAAGAATCACCGATATAGAATATGAGAAGAGAATGTGTTCAATTAGAGGTTCAAAAATATTATTATATATAGATTGAGGGTAGCTTGATAAATTATTAAATTTACATCGATTTTCGGTTCGATTTGGTTACTCGAATCAAGAATCGAAAATCGAACCGTTATTTCAAAATTTTAAATTTTCAAACAAAAAATCGAACAAATAATCGAAAAATTTAACTGTTTATCATATTTTAGTTCAGTTTAATTCGGTTTTCAGGTGCTCACCTCTTGTTGAGAGAAGGTTACACTATGTTGGAGAAAAATGATGTAGCAATCAATGTCATTACTAAAGTGTCTTCTAGATACAAACTTTCCGTTGTGTCAATCTGCTCCTCCACAAAAAATAGGTAAAAAATAAAAAATAATTCTGCTCCTCCAAAAAAATTTCTTTCTTGTAAGTCGTAACGATCCAACTACCTATCAGAGAGAACACAACACGTGGACAATCCGAACCTTCGGACTCACACTTCACATGGCTGTAACAGACATCTAGAACTTGGACCATATGTACCGGTCTTACACGTTGACTGTGCATCTATCTTCTCCCCTGCCCAAACAACCTTGGTGGGCCCAGACAACAATGTATATTGGGCGCACGAGAACAACGTATGTGACTGGAACATAGAATAGTTTTTGCTGAATCATTGCAAGTACACTAAAATTCTAAAATGAACCTCCTATGATAAGAATTATATATTAT
This sequence comes from Iris pallida, assembly GCA_029216955.1. Classification (NCBI taxonomy): domain Eukaryota; kingdom Viridiplantae; phylum Streptophyta; class Magnoliopsida; order Asparagales; family Iridaceae; genus Iris; species Iris pallida. Next base: position 22,910,655 of record JANAVB010028196.1, on the reverse strand, counting down.
ATTATTCTAATATACATGTTTCTCAAGTTTTAAACACATTTTGGAGGTGAGAACTAATTCACACATTACTATAATAAATATATTTTTTCCTTCAAAATCTACTTAAAATGTATACAAGATTAGAGATGTAAGGGGTGAGCGTTAAGATTGAATCAAAACTGAATAAATCAAGCTTTTAAAAATTTAAAATCAAAACCGAATCAAAATTAGTCATAATCAAAATCGAGCCGAATCGAAATTAGCCGTAACCGAAATCGAACATAATCGATAATGCGATTCAGTTTTCTTCGGTTTGTCCGATTGGACTATTTGTATTGTTTATTGGGTTTGGACCCGAAGGTTGGGACCTGGTTTAATTATATTAAAAAAAAATACAACTTTTGGACTCAAAGTTGGACTAGCTGTTAAATTATCAAAATTAGACTTTTAAAAAAACACACGTAAAATTATTGTTTTCAAAATATATTAAAAAGTTACACATTTTTAATCATAAATTTAAATAAGTCTTATTCGATTTTTAATTTGACTTGAAACAGTCGAATAAGCAAATTTAGTATTTTTCAAAACCGAAATCGACTCATTTTTTTTAAAAAAATCAAACTGATTTCGATTCCATTCTTAATTGAAAATCTAATAATACTCACCCCTGTAGAGATCGAGAGATCTGAACACAGACAAATCTAATACCCTATTAACACCTTACCCTTTAATTATAAAAACTTGCAGAAAACTTTAACAATTATCAAGTGACAAAAAGATACACTATAACTTATAAATTTTTATTTGATATATCATCAATGAAGTCCAAAACTATATCAATATTTACAACTGCATTGCACGAACCTTGCTTATTCGTCCGTAGCAGCCGTCTCTTTCCTGGAAAAAAAAAAAAAAAAAAAAAATACTTGGACTATACTACAATCTGTAGTCACAACTTGACCCGAACTTTCTTCTAGTACATTTTATTTTATACAGCACATGGCGGACCAAAAATATTTTCTTCCCAGCCGATACTTCTACAAATATAAGAATTGACCCTTTCTCTTGCGTCTGAAGGCTTCGTCACTAGAAACTCAATCTATTAAATTTTTTCTTGCTATTTATCACTCCAAAATAATCTACAAAGTATTATTTTTTTTCTTATGTGACATAGTAGTTAACATTGCAGCTAATAGGACAGATTTTGAATTTAAAATTAAAATTATATTAAATATTAAAACTAATATTAGTGTTAATATTAATATTTAAATTGACAAGTATATATGCACGTACATTATACGTATTCTATATTGTTTGGAAAAAAATCAAATAATAATTTCAGTTGCCTGCATTGTCTCTTGGGTTCAGTTGTTTATTAACTTTTTAATTTTTCTCTTTTGACTTCAATACTATATGCATGCATGTATGCCTACTTTTAATACATATTTTATTGCATCAAAACATAATTTTATTGGATCTTTTTAATTACCCATATACCTCTGTTAATTTTAATTAATCTTTTTAATTAGTAAATGTATTGAAGGATATTTTTCGAAAAAATTTTTACGGTGAAACCAATTTTTGACATTATATAGTAGAATAGATATTAATATTTACAAAATTAGATAATTATTTTTTTGGGTTAAAATTTACAATGTTAGCTAACATAGTTGTCACGTAAAAAGAAAAAAAAAAATTGTCACATAAGACAGAATAGTTTGAATTTATACTTTAGAGATAAAAAAAAAAAAACAAAAAAAAAAAAAAAACTACAACTTTGAGAGACTGCGTCGTTGTCCATGACCAAAGCACCAAAATAAATAAAAATCTATGGCAACCTTTCCTCCAGTTAGCAATCAGCTCTCCATATAAATATTTGGTTAATAGTTGTTTGCACTTTCGTCATCTACAACTACTCGGTCGGAAAAAGAAATATATGGACATAATTTACTGGCTGGCCAAGCATCCGGCCATCGTCGGCTTCCGCTGGAGCCACGCCCACTCGTGGGGCTCGACGTGGTTCTTCCTCTTCTCCGCCATCGCGATCTACGTCCTCCTCGCCGTCGTCCTCCACCTCTCCCTCCTCCTCCTCGGCCGGCGCGAGCCCGTCCCCCTCGGCCCCCTCCCCACCCTCCACTCCCTCCTCATGGCCCTCCTCTCCGCCTCCATCTTCCTCGGCATCCTCGCCTCCTCCCTGCTCGAAATGAGCGAGACCCGCTGGTTCTGGCGCCGCACCAAGACGGAGTCGAGCCTCCAGTGGCTCCTCTGCTTCCCCATCGGCACCCGCCCCACCGGCAGGGTCTTCTTCTGGTCCTACCTCTTCTACCTCTCCCGCCTCCTCCACTCGCTGCGCGTTTTCTTCTCCATCCTCCGCCGCCGCCGCCACGCGCTCTCGCGCCTCTTCAGCCACTCCGCGCTGGTCGTGATGTCCTTCCTCTGGCTCGAGTTCTCGCAGTCGTTCCAGGTCGTCGCGATACTCTCGGCCACCGCGGCCCACGCGGTGCTGTTCGGCTACAGGTTCTGGGTCGGCGTGGGCCTCCCCTCCGGCGGCCCGCGGAACTGCTTCCCGATCGTCGTCGCCTGCCAGGTGGGCCTGCTGGGGTGCAACCTGGTGTGCCACCTCGGCGTGCTGCTGATGCACCTCTGCAGGGGCGGGTGCAGCGGCATAGGGGCGTGGGTGTTCAACTCCGTGCTCAACGGGGCTCTGCTGCTCCTCTTCCTCAACTGCTGCGTCAGGAGAGCTCTCATGAAGAGGAACGGACTGCTCCCCGACGATGATGATTGCGGCAGTCATCACTGCAGGAAGTCGCCGGGATCCGAATTATTGAAGAACAAGTGACCAAAAAATAAATAAATCATCAACTCATTGTAAGTGTGAGTCTTGGTAGGAATAATGATATTTGTAGATACAGGGATCGATAATTTGATGATCCGTATGGGGAAAACCCAACTTTTGTATATACAACAAATGTAAATTTATTCATACAAAGGCCTAGTTTGGTTCGTTCGCGGAAAGGAGAGGAAAGAAAATGAATTCCTTGTTCATTTCATTTTATTTAGAAAATTATAATTCTCATTTTTTTTTTTTCGGTGTTTGGAAAGGCCAAAAAATTTTGGAGGAAAAGTGAATAGGTAGAGTGGAAAAGTGAATCCCTATATGGGTGGGGGAACCACTTTTCCTGCAATTTTCTTTTCCCTTGAAATTTTATATTTTTTTTTTCCAAACATTTTTTTGGTATCCAAACATAGAAAATGAATTACTTTCCTTTCCTAACGACATGATTCCGTGAACCAAACATGGCCAAAGAGTATTCCTATAGTTAGTTAAGGACTCTAAAATTTGCTCTCCGTATCCCTGTCGTCATGTATCTATTATGTCGTTAAAGAAGAATAAAAGAGAAATATAAGCTTCGAGAAGAAGGCTGCTGTTTTGTATATACAACAAATTTATTCATATAAAGAGTATTCCTATAATTAGTTACGGACTCTAAAATTTGGTGTCCGTGTCCGTATCGTCATGTATCTAATAAAAGAGATATATAAGCTTCGAGAAGAAGGCTGTTGTCTTGAATGTCAAGATAGATGGCTTTACTTGTTTTGATGATTCTCCAAAAGGGAAAGGTTTAGTAAAGCTTCAGGTTTTTCCCCCTCCCCTTTTCTAAAGCTGGAGTTTGTTATTGAAAATGTGATATTGAAGCTTAATTAAACTTTTGATGGGTATGACTGAAAGGAGGAAACCTATGATTCTTTGCTGTATGATAATATCATGGAAGCATAAAATTTAAATCTAGAGATATAGAATTGTCTAAGCCAAGATTGATGCTTACGATTCAACTAGGGAAAAAAACTTGTGTTCTAGAAATTTCGTCTGTGTTTTTTTTTTTTTTTTTTTTTTTTGGCATATTTGTTGACTTCTTGTCCTCTCCTGTCAGGTCAATTTTGGTTGATAGAGTTTTTTTTTTTTTCCTTTTTCGCTTTTGAGAGAGAGAGAGCAACAATATACACATGTTTCATTAATGTACGTCCGTGTCCAAACAACCTGCGAATATTCTGGAATCCGCAATACATACATGTATGTTGTCTATGCTAGCAATTGAAAACCTAAGGTCACACATCCTAATCCTTGATAAGCTCGTATACTTGGGATCAAGTGTGGCGAACGGAGCTTAGGACTCCGATCATACATCGAGCCTACTTATACTTTTTACAGTATATATATTACATATCAGTAGTTTTAAGCCCTAATAAAAAATCTCTGTCAAGCCCATTTAAAGAAACCTATGATCTGATCTATACTATTGTGTGATGAAAAATGTTCAGCTTCACCGTAAAACTTATTTTGACAAATATATTTTTATATATGTTTACTAATTAAATTTATTTAATAAAGTTAATAGTCAGTCCTTTGATCTTCTAAATTATCTTACATGTAAGTACAAAATAATATAAAATAATATAATAATAAATTTAAATTAATTAAGACAAATGGTATGAAAAAAAAAAAGGGAAAATGGAAAGTAATGAAATATTTTCTCTTATTTGGTATGGAAAATGCTATGCTTACAACCAATTTTGGTTGTAAGCTTCACAATCGCCTACGTGGTATTCATTGATTGGGGGAGGGGGGACCGAGTGAGACCGGAACATGTTAGCAGGAAATGGATTTGGGTTGTAAGAAAGTTGTAAATTTGGTAGTAAACTTAGCATTTTTCATTTGGTATAGAAGGAAAAGTAGAGAGATTTGTTTTTCCTCACAACCTAAGAAAATCAATCAATCAAAATGTGGGATACAATTGTTCAATAAAGTCAAATATTAATAAATATTGTTAGTCGGGGATATAATAGATAAAGTATATTTTTATTTTATTTCATTCCACTTTTCTTTCCATATCAAAAAAAGGAAAACTTTATCCTTTTCATTTTTCTTCTATCTTATCAAACACAAAGAAAGAAAATAGTCTTATTTCCATATGGATGAAATCATGAAAGTGTATCTTTTTTATTTTTATTTTTTTCCTTTCACTCTACGAAACGCAGACTTAGCCTTCACAAATAGTAAAAATTAGAATAATTATATGAGGTATCTTCTAGTTTTCGTAATAGTAATCTATAAAGCATGTATAACACACATGCATATCTATGCATGTACTAGTTTATATTATACTAAATTTGCATGACATCATTGTCAAGGGTGTAATAGGCAGGGCTGTCCGAAACTTGACCCGGGCCCGCAGGGTCAAACTCGAGTTGGGCCGACCCGGCTTGGTCACATAAAATCTGGACTTGGACTAAGTTACCGTTCGTAGCATGTAGGCCCGATCATCCGATCGGTCCTATACAAAAATTAGGCAGAACTGGGTTCACTCCCTCTTAACCCTGTCTACTTGGCCCGGACCGACCTATATATATATATATATATATATATATATATATATATATATATATTAATGTTAATGTTAATGTTAATTATATGTTAATATTAATATTAATTTTAATGTTAAGTTTAATGTTAATTTTAGTATTTAATGTTAATATTAACATTAATATTAATATTAAATTACGGATTAGAGTGAGGGGGGTATTTAGGGGATTTTCTAAGAAGGACTTTTGATCCGCTTCCTATATATATATATATATATATATATATATATATATATATAATTGTGTTGAACGTTTTTACTGAAAATTGATCCCCTAACCACTTTTATATATATATATATATATATATATATATATATATATATATATATATATATATATATATAAAAGAGGTAATTGTGGCGAACGTTACCACCGGAAATCGATCTCCTGGCCACTTATATATGTCCAACGTTCCTGGTCCAAGTGATTTTTTTTTTGGGGGGGGAGGGGCGATGGGTCCCAAGTTCGAGCCCCCCAGGTGTGCTTGTGATTCGCTAACGAGCAGTAACTTCGCTCATGGCATGGCTACACCAACGTTGAACCTCATCTGAACTGTGATGGCGTTGGGTTGTTTATTTTCTGTTATATATATATAGTTGCGTGCCACTCGTTAATAAATTTGTTAACTATGAGTGCTACAGGATGACTGTATCTTTAAAAAAAACTCAAGATAATGACACGGTGATCACCTCTAAATTTTCTATATCCGTTATATCAGACGACCGAAACCATTCTACCACAGATATAAACGACGACAGACCACGCGGCCCGTCGTGCGGTACCGTAAGGACGTCGAGATGACACCGTAAGGACGTCGTACACATAGAACGGGTGGCTGGACGGTATCGGCTGTCGTAGACGTTGCAAAGATGTCGGGGGCGCCTTCGGCATCGTGGACGAAACGAGACGTTGAGTTGCGGACATCGAAAGACATTATGGCCGTCTCGTGGAGGTACGGAGCGCGCGGAGTGCGAGAGGTGAGCATGCAGGACGATAATGACAAAGCCAATATGGACAATATCCGCACGAAGAGTCCGAAGTGAACTGACGACCGGCTAAAAATCGTGTGCGAGGGATATACGATTTATCTGAACCAGCACGTGCAAAAAAAAATATAAGGATTGCAGTCTGTCAAAAAAATAATGATATTTAGATATGACATGTATAACTTAAAAAAATCTTATCCCTTGTGAAGTCGAAACTCACAACTTTTATTGTTTCAACAGTTCCACATTCATCTGGTATAAGGACTAAGAGCATCTCCAACACTATTGTCTTGTTTTGTGTTGTGATTCCTATGTAGCATGAGGCACAAGACAATATCTTTCTTATGTGGCAGGATGATATTCACACAAGACAATGCGATAAAAAAGTGTTCTCCAATGCAAAAGTATTGGGAAGAATAATTTTTTTTTTTTTTCAACTTCCAAGACAACTCCATTTCTTCATTTTTTTTTATAAATATCTCTATTCATAATTGATGGTGTGGAGACAAAGATATTGTGAAGTGCACTGTCTAGATCTAGACAACCAACTTCACATTGTCCTTGCCATGTCAAATTCAGGATTTATTCTACATTTGTATTGGAGAATGATTTTGAAATGAAAGCTTGTCATTCATATGTGGCAACCATTTTTTCTAAACTCGTAATAGGGTATCATTTGGTTTGTGGGAAAAACAAATAAATTATTAGTTTACTTTTTATCTATCGAGAAATTTTATAATTTTATTAAAGAAAAACCGGCATTTGAAAAAATAAAAAATAAAGTCATAATAAATGCAAAATATTGTAAGAAAAAGTGAATCCTTAGAATGAGCGACTGGAAACTATTTTTCTCTATTATTTTTTTTTGAAACTATTTTTTTGTTACTTTCATTTGACATTCAAATATAGAAAATTAATTTGAAAATTTTGATTTTTTCAAACCAAACTTAGCCTAGGTATTGTTTGGGAATAGGAAAAAAAATTAAAATGAGAGAAAAAGTAAAATTAGTGGAATTTTGGAAGGGGAGAGGAAAAAAAAATGAAGGATAAAATTTGGGGGAAAAAAATTCATATTTGTCTCACTGATAAAATTTACTTCCAAAAGTGAGAAAAATTAAAAAAGTTGAGAATATTGTGAAAGAAATTATCCAAATACCCTTCAAAAAAGTAAGTATTAATTATGATTTGAAAAAAATTAGACACTAAATACCAATTATATCTTTTTCCGCAAATAAATAAAACATAATTTTTGAACTTTTTCTTCCCCTACATTTTGGTCATCCAAGTCAAGTGAAGTAAAATATTAACTTACCTTAATTTTACTACTCCAATTTTTTTTCTCTCAAAATTTTCTTCCCATCCTAAAAAAATGTTCCCAAACACAATTAATTGTCAACTTCTTACGAAAATTTTACCAAATCCTCCCATTCAAAATGTAGAAACTAGAATATATCTTCATTATTTTAAAAAACTATCAAATGTCCTCATTCATGTGTAAATCAGCCAAAATTTTGGTTCAGTAGTGGAGGTGTATCTTAAAATTTTATTTGTTCGGTACAAAATAATGAAAGCATTTATTAATTTTTTAAAAAAATAAAAGTATATACTAGTTTCTATATTTAGACGATTGCTAAAATATCCCAATTTCTTACCACCAAATATGTAAATTTAACATGCTTGACTGGATAAAAGCATACAAACCCCCAAAAGATAGAAGTTACGTCGTAATTTTAGTTGCCGGCTCCACGCACAGGTAACCCATCAGTGATCAGCCAAACCAAGATCCTTATAAATTGGTTTTTTTTTTTTTTTTGGCTCATCATTATTTTGGCTTAGTTTACTGTTCACTATGGCTTTGCGTTGCTTTCCGATAGTGAGTGCTAACGCAACAACATTTAAGAAATGTAATTTACATGGTGGGAAAAGGGAAAGACGGGGACTCTTTCATTTATTAGAACATCACTATTATTTGGAACTCTCAAATGCAATTTAGGACCAATTCTTTTTTTTTTTTAAAAAATAGTAAATGTAGAATGGGTTATATTTGAATGAGAATAATAGAAAATAATAAAGTGAATTTTGGTACTAAATATTGTATGGTCAAAAATTGATATAAAAAAATATAAAATATAAAATCTAGAAAACTGAACTCCAAATTGAAATTTATTATTCTACAAAATGAGTTCATACAATCTATAATCTAAACATTTGGAGGCTCAACTCTTAGCACCTACGGGTAGAATGAAACCGAAATTGTAGAAATTGTGATTAAATATGTGACTTACTATTTTACAAAATAAGTTTTAAAATTTTAAATGTAAAAATTGGATCTGATGATGAGCCTTACTAAAGATGCTCTTGCATCCACATCCCACTCTCTTTCATTTTGTTTAGTCCATAGACACAGCAACATGCTGGCCAAGACATTGATTCATTGAGGGAATAATGTTACGGAAACACTTTTTTTTTTGGCACTTTATAGAATTATAACAATATTGATATTGTAATACATTATTGAATGTCAATTATTATCTTTATTTTAAATTTTTTTTTTTTATATATTTGATAATGTAGACATTGAGATGCTGCCGCATTAAAAAAAATAATTTTCAAGGTTTACGATGTCTATTATTTAGGAATCCATTGGGAGTAATCTCATACAAATAAGAAACAGACAGTTCCGTTGGGTCCGCGGAACGATGCGGTCCAATCAACGACTGACAGCCGTTGGGGTGTCACATTCTAGTCGTATGTTGCATACGCACTGCGCGACGTCGACAATGCACGAGTTACATACATGGACGGTTTGGTTGTGCCGTGAATATCATAGATATATCATGCAACATTTTTTTATTATTGTAATTGGGTTACAAATTCAGTGTAGAATGACGGAACTTGGTCCCAGATTTCGTAGATCATCAATAATGCTAAGTTTACAATCAAATTCCTACAACCTACTTACAACCTTCATCCATTTGCTGACATGTGGGCCAGGCCACCACTTGGCCCACATGTCAGAAAATGGGTGAGTGGTTGTAAAAGGGTTGTAGGAATTTGGTTGTAACTGTAGCATTACTCTGTAGATCATAGGTGGGTGCGAGAATTATTTGGTAACCAAGTAAGCGGTTTAGTTTGGTTTGGAAAAAAAAAAATTTTTATTTTAATTTTAAAGATGTTATAAAGAATTATTTTGTTTCTATTTTATCCAAAATCAAAAATCTAATAAAATTTATATAATTATTAAATATTTTTAATTTTATATATTTTATGATTGAAAAATATATATATTTTTTGTATCTTATTTTTATATATATATATATATATATATATATATATATATATATATATATATATATATATATATATATATATATGGTCCGGATTCATGCGGCCTAGTGGTTAAGAGGGCCTAGTGGTTAAGAGAGATGCATGCAGCCCAAGTGGTCAGGAGTTCGAGCTTCAGTGGAGAAAAGTTCGCCACAAGTACCAATTGCTTCAAAAAAAATGGTCCGGATTCGGAGTCCCATCGTCCTCGACTGTTGGATCGAGTGGGCGCGTGCTCGAGTCCCGCGGGCCCCTGATCCAATGGTTGAGGGAGCGCTTTGTCGGAGCTCCCCCCCGCGGGACTTTTAATTCGCATCCAAATATATATATATGTATTAATATTTTTCAGTCCAACTTTGAAATACAACAAACATATATAAAAATTATATTTTTTTTTAATATAATTTAATCACAAATTCAAATTTGGATTGGTCTATTAAATAATAAAAATAGACTAATCAAATAAATAGAATAAACCAAATTGATTATTGCTTTCGGTTATTTACTTTTGGTTCGTTCCAATTTTATATTTTTAAAATCTTGATTTGTTTGGTTTTGATTATTTCAATTTTGTTAAAATCGAAAAAAACCAAACACTGATCGTGGCAGTAGATATCGGGAAGTTATTTGAACGTTTGTTATAGTAACTGGACTACTTTCTATGACACGGACTACTTTTGATGAGGCCTTAAGTGAACCAAATTTATTTCATTTCCTTAATCTGTCAAGTGTCGACTGAGCAAGCTGTGATAGGTTGATCTTATGACCCTGTCCAGCAGCTACTACTGGCTAACTAGCAGGCCTACAAAGTGGCTTAGCCCATGACACACTCAGGGACTGTTTGGATAGAAGTAACTCTTTGAAAGTATAAAAGTAGCACTTACAGTATATTGAGTTTCGATGGACTTGCAGCAAATGGTACTTTCTAAAATGTGTTTGAATAGAATATTTTTTGTCTCCTGCAAGTGAAAGAAAAATGAATTCGATATTTGGATGGTTGTTGAAAATGGATGTTGAAAGTGACAAATATTTTAAATATTAATTAAAAGTGTCAAATTATTCTAATTTAAATCTAAATATTCTAATTATTATAACTAAATCAATTACTATAATTCAATGAACAAAAAATTAATTATCATAGTTAACTAAATTAATTAACGTAATTAAATTAACAACAATTTTTTAATTTTTTTAGAAGAATGGCCCCACAGCAGCAGCAGCTTCTTGTTCTTGTTCTTTTCTTTTTTCTTTTCCTTTTTTTTTCCGCACGTGCGAGCTCAGTTAAATCGTGTGTCTCCCCGCACCGACCCCCAATTTCCTCTTCGTGCGAGCTTCTTCATCATTCTTCTTCTTCTTGAAAACCAACGCACAGACCCCCAATTTCCTCTCCGCCTCCTCTTCTCAACTCTCTCTCTCTCTCTCAGTGGCCGTCGGCCGTCCTCCTGGAGCGACCGCTGTAGTCAGTCGTCCTCCTGGATCCACCGTCGTCAGGCTCGCGTGTCAGTGATCGCCCATCGAGCTGGCCCACCTGTCGAGTACGGCCACGGTGGCCATGTTGGTGCATGTCGTCCGCCTCATCGGTGCTCGTCGTCCTCCTGGAGCTACAGTCGTCAGATTTGGAAGCTGCCACCGCCTCGCGCGTCGGTGCTCGCCCACCAATCGAGTACGGCTAGGGTGGCGGTGCTCGTTGTTCGCATCGTCGGTGCTCGGCCTCGACGTCCACTTCGTCTGAGTGGCAGTGTACTCGACGATCTAGTCTCTTTCCATTTTTCTTTCTCTCTTTTCACTTACCATGCACTTCCCCCTAATTTTTTATGCAACTGGATGTTGGAAAAAAGCACGAGACAGATACCACGCAGTTGCTGCGATTAGACACTTACCATGCACTTGTTGTGCCCAACCAAACACCGGATCTCGGGGGAACTACGTCCAGTTGCTGCAGGGACTGCCACTTGCAGCGCAGTCCCCGGCAACCAAACAGGCCCTCAGTCTTGTATAAATTCAAGGGTTATTTAGTAACTATAATAGTATATTAGAATTCGGATCTAAAAAATGATCGATTTTAAGGTTTAGGTCTCCAATTCACTGTTTACATAGGCAAGTAAAAAATAATTTGAAAATTCAAATCGTAACGTCGGTCATTTTCGAGACTGAAACCTTAATTTTAACTATTATATGAGACCATATTACTAAATAACCCTAAATTCAATTCGACTTGTTTGCACATTTCCAAGCCGTAGACCTATTCGATGCCTATCACGCTATCTACACGTAGCTGTCGTGACATCCACACGGTCGACTAGGTTGATGGCGGACAAAGGTGAGCAGATCTGTTGTTTTCAAAATATGTCTACCAAATATGTTCTATTACCTACAAAAATATGGATTCCATTAATTTTCTAAAATAATCTGTCAAGCCCCGATTCCGTAGAATCGATAGTCGTCCCCCGGGCGTGATGCCGTGCAAGCCTAAATTGCGCTAGCACAAGGCATAGTCATAAGGTTATCCGAAACACAACAACAAGAGAATGCGCAGAGTAAATTGAACACACATTATAGAGAAGGAAATTTAATCTTTATTGATAATGAACATCATTTTACAGACTCGATACAAAGGTGCCGCGCGGGCTTTTTACAAACTGACTCCATTACAAAATGAACGTCAACGAGATAGCCATTCCATACATTCATCCCTTGATTATACTGTCACGCCCCGACTCGCCGAATCGGTCGCCATCGCCTTGACTCGATATAAATCGATTCTCACGGGTCGGGACGTGATGCCGTACAAGTCTTTGATAGACTTGCACAAGGCAAGGATGTGTAATTGGAAATTCCTTTTTGACTCGATGCGTTGAAATTAAACAGTGCAGAGAGTTGAAAACATAGCATAGGAAGAAACTTAGCTTTTCATTCATAAACTTGTAAAATATGTGCAAGGTCATTTGTACATTACATATGCCGTTGCGGCTACATCTTTGAAACATAAAAGAAAACTATCGACAAGCTCGCCTTGAAATAATCTTCGGCGTTCCATACATTCATGCCCCTTTATACTTTTGAACAAAAGCCTTCGGTCTGAATTGGGCATCAAAATACTTCAAAATAGGATAGCTTCGTGCCGCCTCCCGTTCTTCAGCTCCAGCTTAGTCTCGAGCTCCCGCAGCACGCTCGTTACCTGGGGAGTTGGAGGTTAGCACACTTGCTAGTGGATGGGACGAACCCACTCGTCTAAACCGACACTGCTTATTAAGGATTCAGGCATACGAAGTGATCTTTCTATTTAGAACTATATGAGTTGCAGTTCATATCGAAGGCACATTTTAAACGATAACAACATAACCCATTTATAGGCATTCTTACCACGGTCGTGCTCCTTTCCTGTACAAAATATACATGATACTTACCACTTGCACAAGACAATAGGTGAGCATGCAGTCTATCCTATATGCGGTCATTGGTGATATCGACACCATGAAGGACGATTACGTAGCCTTGCGACGCGCCCTCCAGTCCAGGTAGCGAGCCTAACTGGAGGTATCGCAATGCCTCGCGCCGAAGCACGATTTCCATAATTTCCTCCTAGGCCGATTCGGTCCCAGGGCCCCGGGTACCGTCTCGAGGAAAGCTCACCTTGTGCACAAGTCGTCCTTGACCATGCGAATGTATGAACAGTTTAATATGTATGAAGTAAATTTCATAGCGTAACCGTTATCAAATCACATAATCATTTCTACTCGCGCAAGGGTCCTTTCCTCCGAAACCGTACGTTCTGATTTAGTATCCCGTAGGCACCAAATTCTCCGAAGCATGATGTACCGCCACCAAGGTTTTCATAGTTGTGTTTTGCATGGCATGAAATATATTCTATCTCTTTCTTAGAATTTATCTTTCTTACTTGGTGTGAACTTATCGATTCAGAGTTAACTTTTCTAGGTTGATATATTATCCCGAGCTCTTGATCTTAGTGGCAAGCATACATCCCGTTAGCATCATCGATTTGAACGTTGAACTTTAAAAATTTAGTTGGCGGGAAGGAGTAGAAAAGAAGGGGCCGAAGAACCACCCACCTAAGGATATTGCGTCGAGAGTAGGAGAACGCTTCACGACGGTCAAGCGTCAGTTACACGAACTCCTGCAATGGCACGAGCATCGAATTAGAACCCTTCCTTCAATCCTTCCTTCGAAATTTCCAAAGACGCATTCAGAAATCGACGCGAAAGCACACTATCAAATCCACGCAACAATTCGTTCAGAAAGTCAAGAAAACCAATAAAACCAACGGCAGACGGGTTGCGTCGCTCCCTTTAGAGTTCCTTCGCCAAGACGCCGCCTACCGCATCTAGGACTTATTCCAACAGTAGTCGATCCATTAGTTGGAACGGTACTCATATCACTCGTCCAAATCGATTTTATTGATGCCATGGTTTTTATATACCAAACTCGTCGCCGAGTCAGACTAGCCATCTATGTTCCCGACCATGTCTGACTTGGCACGAGCCTATTACATAGTGCTTCGCCCCAACGGAAGCGGGGCACTACATAATATACCACTAAGAAAAAGTTTTGTCCCGAAACTTAAGAACAAGGGTCTGACCTTCGTCTGCGAAAAGTGAAGGGTACTTCTCCCTCATTTCGGCCTCTAGCTCCCACGTCGACTCCTCGACGGAATGGTTGCGCCAGAGTACGCGAACCAAGGACATCGATCGGCTCCGCAGGATCTTTTCTTTACGGTCCAAAATTTGTACGGGCTCCTCCGAGTATGATAGATCGGCGCGTAGCTCCAACTGATCGAAGCTAACCACATGACTTGGGTCATCACGTACTTCGGAAGTTGGGAGACATGGAAGACGTCGTGCACTTCGGCCAGGGCAGGAGGTAGCGCGATCCGGTAAGCAACGGTCGCCACTCTTTCGAGGATCTCGAAGGGCCCTACGAATCTCGGACTCAACTTGCCTTTTACCCCGAATCGCATGACGCCCCGCATCGGCGTCACCTTCAGAAACACATGGTCCCCAACCAAGAACTCTAACGGTCGTCGATGAGTATCTGCATAACTCTTTTGTCGACTCTGAGCAATGCGAAGCCTATCTCGAATCATGCGGACCTTCTCGACGGCTTGTTCGACTATTTTTGGCCCGAGCACCTGTCGTTCCCCGACTTCGTCTCAGCAAATCGGAGATCGACACTTCCTCCCGTAAAGTGCCTCGTAGGGAGCCATCTGGATGCTCGATTGGTAACTGTTGTTGTATGCGAACTCCGCGAGCGGCAAGTGTGTGTCCCAGCTAGTCTTCAAATCTATCGCGCACAGACGTAGCATATCCTCCAGGATCTGATTCACTCTTTCTGTCTGGCCATCGGTTTGTGGATGGTACGCGGAGCTAAGGTTCAACTTAGTGCCCAGTGCCGCCTGTAGACTCGTCCAGAAACGTGATAAGAATCGCCCGTTTCTGTCCGAAATGATTGTGGCCGGTACCCCGTGCAGTCTGACGATCTCGTCGAGATAAATCTGAGCTAACCGATCGACGCTCCATGATGCTTTAATAGCGAGAAAATGAGCGAATTTGGTCAAACGATCGACAATGACCCAAATCGCGTCATTCTCCCGCGACGTCTTCGGAAGGTCCATAATGAAATCCATAGAAATGTCGTTCCATTTCCATACTGGAATGTCGAGGTTCTGTAGCTCCCCGCCTGGTCTTTGATGCTCGGCCTTCACCCGTTGATAGGCCATACACTGTGACACAAACGTCGCCACGTCTTTCTTCATGCCGTGCCACCAAAAGGTCGTACGCAGGTCCTTATACATTTTGGTACTCCCGGGGTGCAACGAGTACTTCGCATAATGGGCCTCCATCAGAATCTCCTTTCTAAGTTCAGCATGGTCCGGCACGCATATCCTCCCTTTCATCCGCGTCATTTCGCCCTCGTCCACCACAAAGTCGGTCGCCTTTTCCGTCGAAATCAGCTCGTGCATCTTCTTCAGGAATGGGTCGTCCTCCTGTGCAGTCTTTATTTTTTTGTGCAAGCTCGACTCAAGGTGAAATTAGGCCAATCGTGCTCCACGGTAACGGATTCGAAGTTCGATACCCATCTCCACCAAGTCTCGCTGTATGCTACGGTTGATAGACAAGCACCCTGCAAACATTCTACTCAGCACGTCTGCCACAACGTTCCCCTTACCTGGCGTATACTCGATAGTCAGATCGTAGTCTTTGATGAGTTCGAGCCAACGCCGCTGCCGTAAGTTCAGGTCCCGTTGAGTGAAGATGTATTTGAGGCTCTTGTGGTCCGTATAGATGCGGCAAGCTACACCATAAAGATAGTGCCGCCATAGCTTCAACGCGAACACAATAGCCGCTAACTCAAGATCATGCGTAAGATAATTTTTCTCGTGTTGCTTCAATTGTCTCGAAGCAAACGAAATCACCTTATCCCTTTGCATAAGCACGCATCCCAAACCCGTCCGTGATGCATCGCTAAATATCTGAAACCCTTCTGGCCCGTCCGGAAGTGCAAGGATCGGCGCTGAGACGAGCCATTTCTTCAACTCTTGGAAGCTCGATTCGCAGGCGTCGTTCCACTCGAATGCGACTCCCTTCTGGGTGAGGCGAGTCAGAGGCGACGCAATTTTAGCAAAATCCTTCACGAATCTACGGTAGTAGCCCGCCAAGCCGAGGAAACTTCGGATGTCGCCTGCTGAGGTAGGCCGCTTCCATTCGACTATTGCTTCAATCTTCTTTGGGTCCACCGTGACGCCTTCAGCGGAGACAACGTGCCTAAGGAACGTCACGCTGTTCATCCAGAACTCGCACTTGCTTAGCTTGGCGTAGAGTTGATGTTCACGCAGAGTCTGTAGCACCGTCTTCAAGTGTTCCACGTGCTCGTCCTTGCTCTTCGAATATATGAGAATGTTGTCGATGAATACAACGACAAATTTGTCTATGAACGGTCGGAACACCCGGTTCATTAGATCCATGAACGCGACAGGAGCGTTGGTCAAGCCGAAAGGCATGACTAGAAATTCGTAGTGACCATATCGGGTTCGGAAGGCGGACTTCGGCACGTCTTCGGACTTGATCTTCAATTGATGGTAGCCTGAGCGAAGATCAATCTTGGAAAACACCGTCGCCCCTTGCAGCTGGTCAAACAGATCATGTATTCTCGGTAACGGGTACTTGTTTCGTACCGTGGCTTTGTTGAGTTCCCGATAATCGATGCACAGCCGCATCGATCCATCCTTCTTCCTCACAAACAACACTGGGGCACCCCACGGGGAGACACTAGGGCGAATGTATCCGCGATCCAGTAACTCTTGTAGTTGTGCCTTCAGTTCCTTCAGCTCTGCCGGTGCCATTCGATAGGGTGCTTTGGATATCGGTCGGGTGTCCGGGAAGGTGTCGATGCTGAATTATATCTCTCGGTCCGGCGGCATCCCTGGCAACTCGTCTGGGAACACATCAGGAAATTCTGCTACGACTTCAGTCTGGGCCGTGCTTGCAATCTCCGTTCTTGTGTCTCGAACTGATGCTAGGTATCCGCTGCACCCGGAATGCAACATACGCCTTACCGAAATCGCCGATATCACCATTGCCGACTTTGATGCTGCTCCGCACGAATAGGAGAACTCGGTTTCGCCCGGAAGGCGGAACACAACTCTCTTCTCCGCGCACTCGATCGTTGCATGGCATGCACCCAACCAATCCATGCCGAGGATTATATCGTACTCCTTGACGTCGAGGACGATAACTTCCAAGGATAGATTCCTCCCTCCGATGCATATGTAACCGTCCCTACAAATATGAGTGGCAGGCATATCTACTCCCGATGGAGTGCTAACGCTAAGATTCATATCTAAAAGTTGCATAGGTAATTCATTTTCTTTTACAAAGTCGGCAGATATGAAACTATGCGTTGCACCCGAATCGAACAATACTCTAGCAGGCATATTTTTATAGAGTAGTATACCTGTCACAACAGTGTCGGACGCATAGGCTTCGTCCCACGTTAGTGCGTAAACTCGGCCTTGCGCCCCTTGGCGATTTTGTGGGTTCACGGGCACCGCGTTTACGCCATGGGCGGGAGGCGCCCTGTTCTGGTTCTGGACGTCCCTTGGTGGATGTTGGTTCGCCCTCCCCATTCGACAATCTACCGCCTTGTGACCTAGCTGGCCACACTTGAAGCATCCCCCTCGGCAGTCGACCGCCAGATGTCCCATCTTGCCGTAACGATGGCAACGTACGCCTGGGTGAGGCCCCCGATACTCGGTCGTGTTCTGGCACTTTGGTGCACCAGATCCTTCCGCGTCGTTAGGACGCTTGTTGAAGTTGTTGCGGATGCTTGATCCGCCCTTCTGCGATGCTCGACCGAAGACCCGCTCCATATCAAGAGCGGCATTATATGATTCCCTGTACGTCTGGCATCTCTGGTTCATGATGTTCCGACGTAAATCTTCATTTAGGCCTTGCTGGAAGCGCTCGCACCACGCCTCTGCGTTCGGCAGAAAAGCCCCGGCAAACTTCGCTAGCTTCGCGAACTTCGAATCGTAGTCTTCAACGGACAAGTTTCCTTGCTTCAAGGACATGAATTCCTCTTCCTTCTGTCGACGAAGGGCACGAGGGATGTATTGTTCGAGGAAGGCCCGTTTGAACATCTCCCACGAGATCTTGGCGCTGGGGTTGGACTCTTGGAGCTCATGTTTCTTCGCCTTCCACCAGTCATAGGCCCTCAAGTTGAGCTGCAACGCTGCGTACCCGACTTTCTTGGACCCCTTGATGTTGAGGAGAGTGAACAGACTCTCAATCTTCACTAGCCACCCCATGACTTCATCAGGCTCTGCTCGACCATTGAAGTCCGACGGGTTCATTTTCTTGAACTTGGTCATCTTGAGCAGGGAGGAGGAAGACACATGTTTTGTCTTTTCGGCTTGCACTTCTTCCTCGGTGTCACTCCCCAATCCTGGAATACGTATTTTAATACGTAAACCGATAAATTGTATTTACCTTGTATTTATACTATATTTATTATGCTGTATTTCTTCATGCATTTTCCAAAAATATTTGACAAAATATTATTTTCTAATTTATTTTCTGCATTCGGGCCAACAGTTTTGGCTCATTTGGGTAGCCTATTCTTGGTTCACCAATGGTTCATCATGAACCCTTTGGTTCATCATGAACCCATGGGTCCAAGGTCTTTATATATACTCATCTCATTCTCTCTCCTCTCATTTACTTCCTCCACCAACCAAGGCAAGTACCAACTTGCTCAAGAGATGGATCCATAATTTTGTCAATGATTTCCTATAAAACTATTTGCCAAAACATGTTCTTCTCCTTAATCTATACTAGTTTAGAACTTGGAAATTTTCCTTTTGAAGCTTTGATTTTTGTAGATCTAGGTTTTAATCATTTTCGGATTTTGCATGGTTTGATCTACTTTAGTTGGATTTTATGGGTTTTTGCTACTTCCATGTGGAAGAGCATTCAGTTTCACCCAAGTTGGAACTTTGGAAATCTGGATTTGGAGTTCGGATGACCAAGTTATGATGCTTTAAAGTTTGGGTTCAGCCATGGTGTTCTTGCTGTTTGGAGAAGACAGTGAACAGTGTGCTCCTGTTTGAGCACGCTTCCTGTTGGAAGCGTGTCTCTCCTTGAGCCTGCGTGACTTTTCACACAGCTCTCTCCTTGAGCTTGTGTGACTTTTCACGCAGCTTTCTCCTTGAGCTTGCGTGACTTTTCACGCAGCTCTCTCCTTGAGCTTGCGTGACTTTTCATGCAGCTCTCTCCTTGAGCCTGCGTGACTTTTCACGCAGCTCTCTCCTTGAGCTTGCGTGACTTTTCACTCAGCTCTTCCCTTGAGTCTGCGTGACTTTTCATGCACGCTGCCTTGAGTGAGCCTGAGTGAGCCTGCGTGACTTTTACCCCTTGAGCGTGCGTGCTTTTGTGCGTACGCTTTTGATATTTTATTAGATATTATATGCCCATTTTATATCCTTACGCCTTTTATCCCGAGCATGATATGAGCACTAATGTGACCCCGGAGGACAAAGTGTTCCAACCTGATACATGTACCTGAATGTCCCAGTTCTTGTTCATGCTCGACAAATGACTCGTAACTCCACGTGGCATATTTACAATGATGCATTACACTAAGGAGGGTAGCACATGTTGACATACTGATTGACATGGATCCTCTTTGGGGTACTCGTACTAAAGTATAACTTTAGGAGGATAATCATACAGGCCACAGCATGTGAGTCCAAGATTTCACCTAGGGTTAAATTAGGCAACTAAACATACTAGATGCATGGGAAGGGCAAAATCCCGAGATCGTGTTACACCAGCCGCCTTGAGATATTGTCTCGACGCGTCGGCTGGTCTCCACGGATACTGTGTCATCTGCAACGAGTGGATAACTGTATCTGATTAATTCCTGCTATATATTATATGTTTTAGCAAGGTGGCCTTACGAGGGGCCTGTGCTCAATCATACCTGTCTACGCGAACCCCTGGGTTGGCTAGCCTTGCTGGAAAGATACGATCTGAGGATTTCTAAATAATATGATGCGAGGATAACCTCGTCCCACTACAAACTCGTAGACTTGATTGGCCGTGAAAACGACTTGCTTGTATCCTATTACCTTTCGTGAATAACTGAGGGAAGCGGACTGTCATGGTACGTGATCCAACCCATGTTCTTGTTTGATTGTTGGGTTGGTTATCGTACTATGATAGGCTGTGGACCGAAGTTATGAACGGAAGACTTATTCTGGTTGTGAAGTGCTACTTCTGTGAATGACTGAGGAACATGGTCTATCATGGTACATGATCCAACCCATGTTCTTGTTTGATTGTTGGGTTGGTTATTGTGCTGCGATAGGCTATCGACCGAAGTCACGATCAGGAGATTTTTTTTGCTTATACCTTTTAACTTATATGAGAGTTATAGAGTACGACACGTCCCGACTCCATGCGGCACCTTTTGTCCTTGTTTGGTTGTAAGGGTGCCATATGGGTTCGAGGATGTTGCGCTACCCTATAATAGTAGCATAAGTATTACTATTATCAATCATTCTATTAACTGGGTTTTTAATCTTAACTCTTGTGCCCCTTTGGCGGTACTTGCTATTCGGGGCTGACCCCGCTGGTTTTGTTTGGCCAGATCTCGTAGCAGAGCCAGAGGACACTATCTTCCTCCCTGACATCCATGGTGCATACTAGGAGCATGGCGGTTCGGGGACTCGAGTGGGTTTCTTCTCCACCACTCCTGCTTATACTTTGCGGCGTTTAGCCACCGGCACCTGTTAGCCGGATTACTTGATATTTTGTGTCAGTACATCATTGTAATTAAACAGACTGCAGCTGTGTATAATTTTGTACTCCTGACTCTCTGAGATAGCTAACTTATAAAGCTAGTCTCTCGTGATCATTTTGATGAAGCGTCGGGGACGCCTTACTGCTTTATCTTTAATGTTCATTTATTTGCTGATGTGATTTGATTGATTGAGACATAGAACTCTGTGGGACCATAGGAGACTTGATTGTAGCATGTACCCCCTAGTCTCTCGATAGCCACGATCGCCGTATGACGTTACGTACCTCATATGGAGTAGCTGGCCTAGTCCGTCCCCGTATTTCGGTACTGGGGCGTGACAAGGTTTTAGTGGTGGCCCATGCAGGTCTGATTTTCAGACTTGTGGAGTATTGCGAATTATTAGGAGTTTCAATCAAAACTTGTTCCCCTTGAAATTCTGTTTCGAATTCTCTGTCCTTGCCTTGATCTCTAACCTGACTTGCATCCTCGAAATCTTCCTCGTCCGGACTTGATAATCTTATATTCTTCTCTATAGGGTACTTCATTCTCAGTAGCGGGAGAGGCCCATGAGGAAGAGCAGCAAGAGCATGGCTCGACTGGGCAGCAACAGGGGAGAGAACCTTCTCCAGTGCAGGCACGAGCAGAAATAGAACCAGAGGCAGTACAGTCGCAGGTTATTGAAACTCCTGCAGCACCAACAGCGACGGCAGTACCAGACGCCGTAGCACTCCTGGAGATCATCCGGGGGTTTCTTGTCACTAACCAACAGCAACAGACTCGGCAGCAGGAGCAGAACGTATTGTTGAACCAAGGGATTCAGTTAGCTCTTGAAAGGAGTGTTGGGGCTGACTCGGGAGCATCAGGGAGGTTTCGTCGCTTGAACCCGAGGTATTTTGATGGCACGGAGGATGCCGTCACTGCGGATGCCTGGATTCAAGACATCGAAGCCATTCTTGTGGCAGCCAAGGTTCCAGATGATGAGAAGGTTGATCAGGTCAAACTGATACTTCAGGATTGTCACGACCCGCACCCGGATATATGGGTACGAATACGTGGGCCACGCCCAGCCTACGCTACGGTATCGGCGGTAGAACGCTGTCAAGTATACTATACTAACTACAACATCTATGAATCCCTAACTAGAAATGTACTCATGTCACATCACGAAAACTAAGGAAGATAAGACAAGAAATAATAACAATATCACTAGAACAACTAGAATCTATAATGATCATAAGACAGAAAATAAAGAAGGAACAACAAGACTAACTAAGGATAACTACCAGGCAACTCACATAGAAGAATAGTGAGATCCACCTCAGCTAGCAACATCCTGAAGTCCAATAATGAGGGCACAACTACTCCTAAAATTTTGTCAACATATCCAGTCAGGATGGAACGAGCACAAATCTCAAATAACAGTTCTAATTATACGATATTGAACATGTAGCAGTAAATAGAGAGAATATACAAGAAATCATGAAATGTACATGTGAGTATCATGGCAAGGTAAGCTGTAAATCTAGAGCTAGAACAAGACAAGTAAAACTGATCATGGCATGTACAAGAATCAAGAATCATCTATCTAAGTGTGTGAGTACTAGTTTCAACATGTGGCCGGCTTGGGTCTTGCACAAGGTCTACTGGCCTGGTTAATCATACGTGGGGTGTATGATTAACACTCACAAGATCTACAAGAACAACAGGGTGGATAATGACCACACATCTACACTAATACTCCCCGTCCCCGACTGGTAGAGTGGATCCAAACAGGACACGTCACTGCACGGGATTCTAATGAGAAGGTCGCGAACCTTCTCTAGAATCAGTGACCACATATCGAGCAAGATTTACAAGGGTGCTTGCACAATACATCCCAACCTAAGAAGGAGAAACATCTCTCGTCGGGATCCATGAATACCAATCCGTGTGACCAATGTGTCGAGAACAAGCATATCTACACTAAATACAAGAAACATAAACGATATCATAAAACAGAAATATTATCAGAGAATGTACTCGCCTGGGGTCCTGCTGTCAATATGAATCAGGGTTCGGAGTAAAGCCACAGACCTAAAGATGAAATAATACAAGAGCTGATCAGGGTCAAAAGACATACTAACTTCTAGGTCAAACTAAGTCAAACTAAGACAAACTGGGTTAAGATTGACGTCTAAGTCTAATCTAGGTTAACTAGGTCAATGGTTGACCTACAGTTGACTTTGGTCAAAAAGTCAACGTTTGTCAAATCTGGTCAAACCTAGGTCAAATATTGACTCTACTTCGACATCTAGTCAAAGTAGTCAACCATGGTCAAGCTAGTCTCTATAACCATCTACAAGGTCAACTTATGAATTTCAGTGATTTAGAAATCACTGAAATCGACAGGTCTCTAAAACAACCAAAAGGAGAAAATATTATAATAATAGGATGACACAAAAAGGGAAGAAATATACAGATGTTGTCGGATGATGAAACTAACATCACCAACGTGTCCAGAATGGTCAAATCAGCTAGGATAGCCTGTCCAAAAATTCAATTTGGACACAGGGGCAAAACGGTAATTTCGGGCCAAAATGATGTCCGCCGTTGGACACCCTTTGCACCGAAAAACGTGTCAAAATAAAAGTACACAAAAGCTAACAAATTATATGTCCACGAATCCAGAATGACGATACGAACCCAACGGTATATCCAGAATTGGATTCCGTTGACCCGATCTCAAATTGGTCCGTTGACCCGGACATTGGAAACCGATTTACACGGAAAAGCGTGTCGGAGCCAATGTCCTCAAAACTCAGCAAATTATATGTCAACGAGTCCAGAATAACGATATGAACTCAACGGTATATCCGAAATTGGATTCCGATGAGCCGGCGTCAAAAAGTCCCGTTGACTCAGAAAGTGGGACCCGCTTTGCACCGAAATGCGTGTCAGGGCCCACGTTCTCCAAATCAAGCAAACTTTATATGAAAACATACCAGAACGACGCCACGAGTCTACTAGTGGTGTCAAAAATTGAATCCGGAGTCCCGGGTTCAAAAATAGAATTTTACAAGTGCAACACTAAGAATTCGAACGGCCAACTTTGGCGTCGAATTCGACCGACCTAACAAGCTCAAACTGAAATGAAATCTAAAGGGGGCAGGAAGAGGGTTATACCAGCTGTGCACCGGAACTGGTGGCGCACAAAACGGAGCTGCGACGGAGGAGATACGAGTCGACGAAGTTGACGTCACGAAACTGTCCAAAAATAGTTCAAATTAAAACGTCAACTTGGTGGCCAGTTTTGATGTATCAAACGACAGAATTAACGGTTCAAATTTGAGAGGAGTGAAGGTGGATATACCGAGATTGAGACGGAGTAAAGAAATCGTCGATCCAACGGTCGGATTGTCCAGAAAATCGGCGCGAAGTTGCTGTCCCGAGACACGAATTCTGACTTCCGTCCGCGCGCGCGTCGACGGAATTCGGTGCAAAACGCACGAATCGGACGTTTCTCGCGCCGGGGAAGAGGGGACGCACCACGTGGGCCTCCCCGGGGGTGCGCTCGGCCAAGGGGTGCCTTGGGGCCGCGCGGTGGCCGGCCACGGCGGCCCGCGGCGGCGGCACGGCGCCGGCAAGCTGCTGCCGCGCGCGCGCCTGGTTGCGCACTGCCGCTGCGCTGCTGCTGTAGCAGCTGCTGTCGCTGCCACGCATGGTGGCGCGCGGCGGGGCGGCAAGCTGCACGCGGCGGAGTGGAGGTGGTGGAGGAGAATGGTGATGGTGGTGGAGGAGAATGGTGATGGTGGCGGAGTGTGTGTTATTGATGGTGATGGTAGTTTGATGATGATGAAGTTGCTAAAGAAGAAGAAGAAGAAGAAGAAGAAGAAGAAGAAGGAAAAAAATTGGAGAGGGAGGAGGAAGGAGCTTGGCCATGGGGGGGCTCGGCCAAGGGGCTGGGCTTGGTGGTGTTGATGTTTATGAGTTGAGAGAAAGAGAGAGATGTATGTGTGTATGTGATTTAAAGAGGGAGGAGAGAGAGAGTAATAGAATAAAGATGGGGGAGAGTGTAGTCTGTCCACATGGGGGTGTTCGTGTACAGCAGTAGGGGGGTTGCGTGTGCTGGGAAGAGGGAGAGTGTGATGTGAGGGAATGGGTGAGAGAGAGAGAGAGAGAGTATATATATGTATATATATATATATAAGATATTTAAGAGAGAGATTTAATTGGAGAGAGGGAATAGATATTTAGAGAAATGGGGGGATGTATTCGGCTGATACATGGGGATAGGGGGTGAGGTGTTTGTAAAAAGAGAGAGAAATATATTTGCTTATATATATATATATATATATGTATATATATATATATATATATATATATATATATATATATATATATATATATATAGGAGATATTGGTAAAGTAGAGAGAGAATAAATAGATATTTAAAATAGGAAAAATAGGAAAATTATGTAGAGTATTTGGGCAGTCATGAAAGGACAATGTGGAGCTTGGTTTCGGGTTCGGTCGAGCCGGGTCGGGCCAAAATTGGACAGGGGACAATATTTGAATTAAAAATAGGTATTTATGGTCATGGATAAATAAGTAGCATGTGGGGGCTCAAATAAATGGGACACAAGTGGCAGGCGGGTAGTAGGCTTCGTGTGGGCCATATCCCTATTTGGGGTCGACTAGGTTGGGTCGATGTCGGACCCGGAAATTAAATTGGAATTTAAATCAGGTTTTACGGCAGATAATTAATTGGCCTAAATTGAACCGAAAGTTGTGCGAAGGAAATGGAGCACAAAATGGAGTGTCTGAGTGGGACACGAAGGTCAGGGGTGAAGAGCGTCTCGAGTAGATCAGGCATGACAAGTTGGTTTCGAGGGAATGACTAGTCTGGTGCTCCTAAATTAAAAGCCACGGTAACGTGCTTATGGGGATCAAGAAAAAGAGTAGGAAATCAATTAATAATTTAAATGGTCTAATTTGACCCGAACTTGCGCGAAGCAAAAAGAGTACAAGGGAACAAGTTCGAGTGGGACAGGATATATCAAAATGAAGATAATCTCGCCTACTACAAACTCTAAGAAGGAAGTTTCCAGAGACTGGCATCCCTGATGCTCGGGAATTCCAAGTCACGGTAAAGAGCATTAAATCAAATAATAATCAAATAATAATATTCTAATTAATTGATTATTAAAATAAAAAAATAAGCCCTAAATTCAGGGGCTTACAATCTGTAAGCCCCCTGAATTTCAGGGTTTATTTTTTGCTTTTCTTAATGAATTATTTTTCGATAAATATTTTATTATTAAATTGTTTAGATCATTAATGTGCCTTTCCGTAACTTTGACTTCTGGAGCGTCAGGGATACCAATCTCTGTAAACTCTCTTCATGGGTTTTGAAGTAGGCAAGATTATCTTCCTGTTGATATATCGTGTCCCACTTGAACTCGTTCCCTTGTGCTCTTTTTGTATCGCGCAAGTTCGGGTCAACTTAGACCAATTAATCGTTGAATATTATTCCCACTTTTATTTTTGATCACCGTTTGCACGTTACCGTTGCTTTTAATTTAGGAGCACCAGATCAGCCATTTTCTCGAAACCAACTTCTCATGAATGATCTACTCGAGACGCTCTCCACCCATGACCTTCGTGTCCCACTCAGACACTTTATTTTGTGCTCCATTTTCTTCGCACAACTTCCGGGTCAATTTAGGCCGATTTATTTTCTGCCGTGAAACCTGATTTAAATTCCAATTTAATTTCAGGACCCGACATCGATCCAGCCTGTCAACCCGAAGTATGAACGTGGCCCACTTGAAGCCTACTATCCGCATGAAACTTGTGTCCCATTTATTGGAGTCCCCGCATATTATTTATTTTCCCATGATTATAAATACCCTATTTAATTCAATTATTGCACCCGGTTCGATTTTGGCCCGACCCGGCTCGACCGAACCCGAACCCAAGCTCCATATTGTTTTCTCGTGACGCCCAAATATCCCACATAATTTTCCTATATTTTTTCTATTTTGAAAATATCTATTTCCCTCTCTCCACTTTACAAATGTCTAAATATATATATATATATACATATATATATATACACTCTCTCACTCTCTCTCCTAACACCTACACTCACCCCCTCCACCTCACAGCACTCTCCCCCTCCCCAACCGACCTCACTCTCCCTCATTCAATAATATCTTCTCTCTCTCCCTCACAATTATTACACTCTCTCTCACTCTTCCTAATATATATACACACACATATAAATCAAACTCTCTCTCTACTCCCCTACACACAACCCCCTCACCTCCACCTCACAGTAGGAACACCCCCCCCATTCGGCCGACCTCTCTCTCTCCCCCTCTCTCTAAATATCTCTCACTATCTCTCTCTCTATTATTATATATATACATACAACTCTCTCTCTCACTCTCTTTATACACACACATACAAACCACACAACACACACACCCCTACTCCACACCACCACAGCCTCCACTCCTCCCAGGCCGAGCCCAGCTCCCCGACGCAGCCCCCCCGGTAGCCGAACACCACCACCACCATGCACCACCACCTCCATCTTCTTCTCCTCCTCTTCTTCATTATTTATCATCTTTCCATCACCCTCACCATCATCTTCCCCTCACCACCACCACATCTAACGCCATCACCCGAACCGCCGCCACCTCCGGCCTTCGTGCTCGGCGAGCCCGCCCCCGCGCGCGTGAGCAGCAGCAGCAGCGCAGCAAAAAAGCAGTAGCAGCGGCAGCGCGCGCATGCCACCCGCGCGCGCGCATGGGCGCGTGGCGCGCGCCACCGCGGCCGCCACCGGCCACCGGCGACCCCCCCACCGGCGCGCGACCCCAGGCGACCTCCCCTACACCGTCCTCGACCTCCCCGACGAGCCACGTAGGCGATTCGTGCGTTTTGCACGAAATCCCGTCGACGCGCGCGATTTCAAGTTTCAGAAATTGTGTTTCGGGACAGCAACTTCGCGCGCATTTTCTGGGAGATCCGACCGTTGGATCAGCGATTTCTTTGCTCCGTCTCAATCTTGGTATATCCATCTTCACTCCTGTCAATTTTCGTCCGTTAATTTTATCATTTGATACCTCAAAACTGGCCACCAAGTTGACGTTTTAAATTGAACTGTTTTTGGACAGTTTCGTGGAGCCGACTTCGTCAGCTCGTAACTTCGCCGTCACAGCTCCGTTTTGCGCACCGTCAGTTCCGGTGCACATCTGGTATAACCATCTTCCTGTCTCCTTTAGATTTCGTTTCATTTTAAGCACGTTTGGTTGGTCGAATTCGACGCCAAAGTTGGCCGTCCGAATTCTTTAATTTGCACTTGTAAAATTCTATTTTTGAACCCGAGACTCCGGATTCAATTTCTGACACCACCAGTAGACTCGTGGCGTCGTTCTGGCACGTTTTCATATAAAATTTGCTTGATTTGGAGAACGTGGGCCCTGGCACGCATTTCGGTGCAAAGCGGGTCCCACTTTTCGAGTCAACAGGTCACTTTGAGATCGGCTCATCGGAATCCAATTCCGGATATACCGTTGAGTTCGTATCGTCATTCTGGACTCGTTGATATATAATTTGCTGAGTTTTGAAGACATTTGCTCCGGCACGCATTTCCGTGCAAACCGGATACCAAGTGTCGCGTCAACGTATCATTTTGAGATCGGCACATCGGAATTCCATTTTGGACATACCGTTGGGTTCGTATCATCATTCTGGATTCGTGGACATATAATTTGCTAGGTTTTGTAGACTTCTATCCCGACACGTTTTTCGGTGCAAAGTGTGTCCAACGGCGGACATCATTTTGACCCGAAATTACCGTTTTGCCCCTGTGTCCAAATTGGACTTATGGGTAGGCTATCCTAGCTGATTTGACCGTTCTGGACACATTGGTGATATTTATTTTATCATCCGACAACATCTGTAGATTTTGATTATGTATTATCCTTAATTTATAATTAATTATTTTTCTAGATATTGTTACTTTCTGGTTTTGAATTTTTATATATATTTTAATTACTATAAAAATCTTGGAAAAATGGTATTTAAATATTATGTTAATTTAGCTAATTTATTATAATTTTTCTAGCATTTATTAAGTGCTTTTGGTATTTTATAAAAATAGGAAAACAGAACTCATTTTTTTAGTATATTTATGTTTGCTGATTTTTAATAAATATTTATGAGGGTTTATAAATCCCAGAAAAATTAGTATAAATTTCTATAATTAACAAGGATTATTTTTGTACTTTATTTTATATATATTTAAGCTTTTTGTCTATCTCTAAAATTGTTGGAACTTAGTGTACAGTTTGATTTAATTATTGAATAATTACTTGTTACTTTTTATGTTGTTTTGTGTTTTAGTCGTATTGGACCTCACCCCGCACTAGTGTAAAGACCCTAGAGAGTTAGTTTGTGTATAGTGGCACTCCACATTAGACTTTTATGCTAGGTCTCCACTTAGCTTAGTGTCCAGTTAGGAGTCGTGTCTCACCACTAGTGTATTATTGAACATAGCTTAGAACTGAGTTTGTATATCATTATTGACAGGATACAGGACATCTATATCTTCGTACTAGTATTCTTGCTTTGCTCGAGGCAAGTACATCTACAAACTCATTTACTGTCTTTTAATGCTAGAACATGTATTAACCCTGTTAAAATACTGCTTCTGAATAACTGCAAGTTAAATCTTCACATGTTGTATTACTTTCAGTACCTGCCATGCTTAGGACAGTTCTTATATCTTCACATGTTTCTTACTGGTTCTCAGTACATGTTTTACTATACTTTATACTACTCGGAGTATTCACATGTTTCATACTGTTCCCAATACCGGCCATGCTTATATTACTCCCAGTATCTCCCACATGTTTTACTGTTCTCGTATCTCTCACATGTTAGAATATGGGTTATGGGGAAACTGACAGTTGAGTACGTGATCACGACCCCCTTCTCCGTACGTATGTACCGAGCAAGGTTGACATTTTATATGTATACCTTGTCGTAGGCTTTATCTCAACGCAGATTTGTGCGTATGTACATCTGTCGCCATTTCACTTGTACGGAAGTACATTTCATTATGTGTCCCCAGCACATTGTACATCTATTGAGACCTGCTACAGTTTTAAACATTACATACGCATCTGTCTCTATGACATATGTGTCATTGCCATGATAGACTATGAGATATGCCATGTTTCCTGTGTTACTATGATACGGTGATTCCAGTCATACCATGATCCCAGTTGTATCATGAGGCCATGTTTTCCAGTATTTTCTGTTTTATAGACTTATCACACCATGTTTCTTGTTGTACATCTCTTTCATTATATGTTCAGTACTTTAGTTGTAGAGGTTGTACTTGCTCCCGTCCTGACAGGATAACGTTGTAGGTTCACTTTTCGAGAAGGAAACGCTATGTGTTACATATTATGATACTGCATTGAGGACCTGGCCTTAGCTCCAGAAGAGGCCCCAGCGGGGAACCTTGCTTAGTTATCTTTCTTGTGTTTTGGGACTTAGACTTTGGTATGTACTTATATTTGGATACTGGACTTTATCTCCAGTTAGATACTTTGGTTATGTATTATTAAGTCTGTACTTGTCTACCTTCGCTTATAGATGCTGTGTTGTGATGAACCTTTAATTATGATTTTAGAACTGTTAGCTGCTTAGATACTTTATTGTCTATTCTTAGAACAGCTTACTACGCTTTAACCAAACGTAGGCTGGACATGGCTCGGCCCGGCCCAACAATTTGGGTAACGGGTCGTGACACAATCCTACCCACCTTATAAAAATTTTGTCCTCGAAATTAAAGGTTGGTAGTGGGGGTTAAAACATGATAGAAGATTTAGGCAATATTTTAGGCACGATCCAAGAATGACGAGTTTGTACGATCAAGAAAATCGATTTACAATTGTTCAGGCACGATGAGGGATTTGGCACGATAGAATCATGATATGAACAAAATTATATGTGCATGATTTCAGAAATAAGCCAAGTCATTAGGGCACAATTTTAGAAACGATTAGAGGAGTCGACGATATAAATGAAGTTCAAGTACGGGGTGACCCGTAGGACTTAGGTTGATGAAAATTAACCCGAAAGTCGCACAGGCCCGATCAAGATGAAAAGGTAACCATGACCAAAACAAGGTTTGGCATAGTTGAGATAAAATTTCAGACACAAACAAAAATCGAAGTCAATGTCTTGTAGGCCCGATCAAAGATTTAGGAGGATGATTGATAAAATCATGAAATACAATCCAAGTTCAAACGCGATTGAAATCGAAAATAGTCTAAGTTCACTTGGCACGATTTGAGGGTTAAGATTATCAAGATCATGAAAATCAAAGTTGGATAGTCATGATCTAAAACAGGGCTAAGAGAAGCAAATGGAGAGAAAAATTTGAGAATAGCACGATTGAGAGATAGATTTGATAGAAATCAGATTATAGGTTACATAAGCACGATCAAGATCCAAGTTCAGCTATGAAAGACGATAAAATCATGAATTCGAAATCAAGGTCCTAAAAGCACAATTTAGAAAGGAAACCAAGTCACAAAGAAAATTGAAGTCATCTAGAGTCTAGTCAGCAATCAAGACTCTTTGGCACGATAAACAAGACGACCAAAATTGATTGGTCATGGACAGAAGGAAATCAAATTCTTAACAGTATCGAAATTTAAGAAACAATTGAGATATGAAATTTCAAAAAATTTCAGAGTTTCCAAGTGTAGATGACAGAAGTAGATACGGGATAGTTGATTGGTGTAATCAAGACATAGCTAAACAAGTCAAAGGAAATGATGGCAAGATGAGGAAATCATCATATGATGGGAGAGAAAATAATGATAAACAAGAAATAATGGTAGGAATTATCTTGCTCAATTGGTAAAAGAAGTGAATCAATTTAAGATATGACCTGATAACCATACACGTCTATCCCAAATCATGTTGCCAGAATTCTCGCCACGCCAGTAAGCATAGCGGTAATAAACAATAAAGTCCATAACTATGGTATACACCCTATAATTATGTCATCTAGATTCCTTACCACGCCACCCGGTATGGCTGCAAGAGAACCTAAATGACATAACTAGGATAGTATATCCAAAATCAGGCTCCATGTCCATGTCTCGCTAGCTAATATGACTGCGATGAATTTTAAACTCCATAAATAAAGTAGACACTTACCGTTCTCATCGTCCTCGTCCAAAATATGTTTATCAGGATATGTTAACTCAATTCTTAAAAGAATTATCCAAAACAAAATCAAAGGTCAACAACGAATATTAAGATTTAAAATTTCAACAAGTCAAGGGTAAGTTAATAGAAACAACGGAAACAACTTCCGAGATAGGGTTCAGAGAAAAATTTCAGGGAAAGTCCCGAGGGTACTACCTAGGTCAAGATAGAAAATGGTGGAATATAATCTAAAACAAACCTCGACCATGATACGAGGTTGGTAAATCATATTCTCTCCCCAACCTAGATGATAAATAAGTCCAACTTATACCTTCCCTCTGGGGTCCACAACTCATCCCGAGAAGGAATAAAGTTTGATACGGACAGATATTTCAGAAATCAGGACGAATGGAAACAAGTGGGAAAGATTTGAAAGCCTTCGAAATAAGATTCCCCAGGGGTCATCCCTGGAATCTACCAAGAGTTCCTAATATGTGACTGAGTACCAAAATCCTAAAATATTCCATGACTCAACCTTAATCCTAGGACAGGCTCGCAGTAGTACAGAT
Source organism: Iris pallida (assembly GCA_029216955.1). Taxonomy (NCBI): domain Eukaryota; kingdom Viridiplantae; phylum Streptophyta; class Magnoliopsida; order Asparagales; family Iridaceae; genus Iris; species Iris pallida. Next base: position 22,877,840 of record JANAVB010028196.1, on the reverse strand, counting down.
AAACTCAAGTACTACCACGACTTCGCATTAACTGCAAAGACTGACCTGCATGGGCCACCACTAAAAATGTGTCACGACCCGCACCCGGATATACGGGTACGAATACGTGGGCCACGCCCAGCCTACGCCGAGGTATCGGCGGTAGAACGCTGTCAAGTATACTATACTAACTACAACATCTATGAATCCCTAACTAGAAATGTACTCATGTCACATCACGAAAACTAAGGAAGATAAGACAAGAAATAATAACAATATCACTAGAACAACTAGAATCTATAATGATCATAAGACAGAAAATAAAGAAGGAACAACAAGACTAACTAAGGATAACTATCAGGCAACTCACATAGAAGAATAGTGAGATCCACCTCAGCTAGCAACATCCTGAAGTCCAATAATGAGGGCACAACTACTCCTAAAATTTTGTCAACATATCCAGTCAGGATGGAACGAGCACAAATCTCAAATAACAGTTCTAATTATACGATATTGAACATGTAGCAGTAAATAGAGAGAATATACAAGAAATCATGAAATGTACATGTGAGTATCATGGCAAGGTAAGCTGTAAATCTAGAGCTAGAACAAGACAAGTAAAACTGATCATGGCATGTACAAGAATCAAGAATCATCTATCTAAGTGTGTGAGTACTAGTTTCAACATGTGGCCGGCTTGGGTCTTGCACAAGGTCTACTGGCATGGTTAATCATACGTGGGGTGTATGATTAATACTCACAAGATCTACAAGAACAACAAGGTGGATAATGACCACACATCTACACTAATACTCCCCGTCCCCGACTAGTAGAGTGGATCCAAACAGGACACGTCACTGCACGGGATTCTAATGAGAAGGTCGCGAACCTTCTCTAGAATCAGTGACCACATATCGAGCAAGAGCTACAAGGGTGCTTGCACAATACATCCCAACCTAAGAAGGAGAAACATCTCTCGTCGGGATCCATGAATACCAATCCGTGTGACCAATGTGTCGAGAACAAGCATATCTATACTAAATACAAGAAACATAAACGATATCATAAAACAGAAATATTATCAGAGAATGTACTCGCCTGGGGTCCTGCTGTCAATATGAATCAGGGTTCGGAGTAAAGCCACAGACCTAAAGATGAAATAATACAAGAGCTGATCAGGGTCATAAGACATACTAACTTCTAGGTCAAACTAAGTCAAACTAAGACAAACTGGGTTAAGATTGACGTCTAAGTCTAATCTAGGTTAACTAGGTCAATGGTTGACCTACAGTTGACTTTGGTCAAAAAGTCAACGTTTGTCAAATCTGGTCAAACCTAGGTCAAATATTGACTCTACTTCGACATCTAGTCAAAGTAGTCAACCATGGTCAAGCTAGTCTCTATAACCATCTACAAGGTCAACTTATGAATTTCAGTGATTTAGAAATCACTGAAATCGACAGGTCTCTAAAACAACCAAAAGGAAAAAATATTATAATAATAGGATGACACAAAAAGGGAAGAAATATACAGATGTTGTCGGATGATGAAACTAACATCACCAACGTGTCCAGAATGGTCAAATCAGCTAGGATAGCCTATCCAAAAATCCAATTTGGATACAGGGGCAAAACGGTAATTTCGGACCAAAATGATATCCGCCGTTGGACACCCTTTGCACCGAAAAACGTGTCAAAATAAAAGTACACAAAAGCTAACAAATTATATGTCCACGAATCCAGAATGACGATACGAACCCAACGGTATATCCAGAATTGGATTCCGTTGACCCGATCTCAAATTGGTCCGTTGACCCGGACATTGGAAACCGATTTGCACGGAAAAGCGTGTCGGAGCCAATGTCCTCAAAACTCAGCAAATTATATGTCAACGAGTCCAGAATGATGATACGAACTCAACGGTATATCCGGAATTGGATTCCGATGAGCCGACGTCAAAAAGTCCCGTTGACTCAGAAAGTGGGACCCGCTTTGCACCGAAATGCGTGCCAGGGCCCACGTTCTCCAAATCAAGCAAACTTTATATGAAAACATACCAGAACGACGCCACGAGTCTACTGGTGGTGTCAGAAATTGAATTCGGAGTCCCGGGTTCAAAAATGGAATTTTACAAGTGCAACACTAAAAATTCGAACGGCCAACTTTGGCGTCGAATTCGACCGACCTAACAAGCTCAAACTGAAATGAAATCTAAAGGGGAAAGGAAGAGGGTTATACCAGCTGTGCACCGGAACTGGTGGTGCGCAAAACGGAGCTGCGACGGAGGAGATACGAGTCGACGAAGTTGACGTCACGAAACTGTCCAAAAATAGTTCAAATTAAAACGTCAACTTGGTGGCCGGTTTTGATGTATCAAACGACAGAATTAACGGTTCAAATTTGAGAGGAGTGAAGGTGGATATACCAAGATTGAGACGGAGCGAAGAAATCGTCGATCCAATGGTCGGATTGTCCAAAAAATCGGCACAAAGTTGCTGTCCCGAGACGCGAATTCTGACTTCCGTCCGTGCGCGCGTCGACGGAATTCGGTGCAAAACGCACGAATCGGACGTTTCTCGCGTCGGGGAAGAGGGGACGCGCCACGTGGGCCTCCCCGGGGGTGCGCCCGGCAAAGGGGTCCCTTGGGGCCGCGCGGTGGCCGGCCACGGCGGCCCGCGGCGGCGGCACGGCGCCGGCAAGCTGCTGCCGCGCGCGCGCCTGGTTGCGCACTGCCGCTGCGCTGCTGCTGTAGCAGCTGCTGTCGCTGCCACGCGTGGTGGCGCGCGGCGGGGCGGCGAGCTGCACGCGGCGGAGTGGAGGTGGTGGAGGAGAATGGTGATGGTGGTGGAGGAGAATGGTGATGGTGGCGGAGTGTGTGTTATTGATGGTGATGGTAGTTTGATGATGATGAAGTTGCTAAAGAAGAAGAAGAAGAAGAAGAAGAAGGAAAAAAATTGGAGAGGGAGGAGAAAGGAGCTTGGCCATGGGGGGCTCGGCCAAGGGGCTGGGCTTGGTGGTGTTGATGTTTATGAGTTGAGAGAAAGAGAGAGATGTATGTGTGTATGTGATTTAAAGAGGGAGGAGAGAGAGAGTAATAGAATAAAGATGGAGGAGAGTGTAGTCGGTCCACATGGGGGTGTTCGTGTACAGCAGTAGAGGGGGGGGGTTGCGTGTGCTGGGAAGAGGGAGAGTGTGATGTGAGGGAATGGGTGAGAGAGAGAGAGAGAGAGTATATATATGTATATATATATATAAGATATTTAAGAGAGAGATTTAATTGGAGAGAGGGAATAGATATTTAGAGAAATGGGGGGATGTATTCGGCTGATACATGGGGATAGGGGGTGAGGTATTTGTAAAAAGAGAGAGAAATATATTTGCTTATATATATATATATATATATATATATGTATATATATATATATATATATATATATATATATATATATATATATATATATATATATATATATATATATATAGGAGATATTGGTAAAGTAGAGAGAGAATAAATAGATATTTAAAATAGGAAAAATAGGAAAATTATGTAGAGTATTTGGGCAGTCATGAAAGGACAATGTGGAGCTTGGTTTCGGGTTCGGTCGAGCCGGGTCGGGCCAAAATCGGACAGGGGACAATATTTGAATTAAAAATAGGTATTTATGGTCATGGATAAATAAGTAGCATGTGGGGGCTCAAATAAATGGGACACAAGTGGCAGGCGGGTAGTAGGCTTCGTGTGGGCCATATCCCTATTTGGGGTCGACTAGCTTGGGTCGATGTCGGACCCGAAAATTAAATTGGAATTTAAATCAGGTTTTACGGCAGATAATTAATTGGCCTAAATTGAACCGAAAGTTGTGCGAAGGAAATGGAGCACAAAATGGAGTGTCTGAGTGGGACACGAAGGTCAGGGATGAAGAGCGTCTCGAGTAGATCAGGCATGACTAGTTGGTTTCGAGGGAATGACTAGTCTGGTGCTCCTAAATTAAAAGCCACGGTAACGTGCTTATGGGGATCAAGAAAAAGAGTGGGAAATCAATTAATAATTTAAATGGTCTAATTTGACCCGAACTTGTGCGAAGCAAAAAGAGTACAAGGGAACAAGTTCGAGTGGGACAGGATATATCAAAATGAAGATAATCTCGCCTACTACAAACTCTAAGAAGGAAGTTTCCAGAGACTGGCATCCCTGATGCTCTAGAATTCCAAGTCACGGTAAAAAGCATTAAATCAAATAATAATCAAATAATAATATTCTAATTAATTGATTATTAAAATAAAAAAAATAAGCCCTAAATTCAGGGGCTTACAAGGATCTTGCCCGCGACTGGTGGGCATCAGAAAAAGTTGGTACAAGACGTCCTGTTCGTTGGACCACCTTCAGTGACAGATTCAAGGCCAAGTATTTTGGCGTAGTAGCTCGATATGAGCTTCAGCAGAAGTTCATCAGTCTCAAGCAAGCAGGCAAGACCGTAGATGGGTATGCAGCAGAGTTCTGCAGATTGTGCCGTTTCGCACCAGCAATGGTGGCAACAGAGCCAGAGAAAGCTATGAGGTTCCAGCAGGGACTTCATTTGGAACTATTACAGCTTGTGGAAGGACACGACTACCAGACGTTTGACGCTGTTTTAACGGCCGCTCGGAGACACGAGCTTACCCAGCAGAGGTTGGCATCGAGGACAGGAGGTCAGAAGAGATGTCATTCCCAGGTTGGAGGAGGAGCAATGCAGCGAACATCGGCACCAGCACCCGGTGTACGTATTCATGATGCAGGAGCGCCGCGGAGGACGACCGTGTCAACTAATACAATGCCAGTTCGGCATCAGCAGCCGAGGAACCAACAACAGCGTCAGGGAGCACCCCAGGGCTGTACATTCTGTGGGAAGGCAGGGCACACGAGGGAGGTGTGCCGGTCAGCGAATGGCTTATGCTTGAGGTGTGGTAGTTCAGACCACCGTATCTCCACCTGTCCTGTGATGCAGAGGCCAGGAGGGCCAGTTCAGCAGTTTCCAGCATTGCCAGCTCCGGTGGCAACCCCGAGTGGAGGGCCAGTATTAGCAGTAAGGCCCCTAGCCCAGCGTCTACCAACGCAGGCTCAGATGTTCCGCCAGGCACAGGAAGCCAAAGGCCCTCAGAGGCAGCAACAACATGGTCGAGAAAGGCCGCAACAAGGGGCTCCGCGGGGCCAGGCTCTCACATTGACCTTGGAAGAGGCTCTAGCGTCTAGTGACGTGGTGGCAGGTAAAATTCTCGTCACCTCATTTCCCGCTGTAGCATTATTTGATTCAGGCGCTACTCATTCATTCATCTCTGCACAATATGCTACACGGATTGGATTAGAATTTGAGGCATTGCCGGAGAGGATGGATATACTCACCGGTAATGGGCTCGTAGAAGTTAGCAGAGTGCGCTTTTCATGTCCGGTAGAGGTGTGTGGGCATTTATTGCCCGTATTATTGATTGAATTCCCTATAGGAAATTTTGATGTTGTTCTTGGCATGGACTGATTGAGAGACAGTCATGCGACAATTGATTGTAGAGGAGGTAGGGTCATATTCAGCGTTCCTGGGATGGAGTAGTTCATCTTTACTCGAACCTTGAAGAATCAGGCCGGAGGCGTCATCTCAGCAGCAGTGTCAGAGCCAGGACAGATTCCGAGAGTGGTCGAAGATTTTTTCGACGTCTTCCCTGATGAGCTTCCAGGGATACCCCTAGTTAGAGAGGTAGAATTTAGCATTGAGTTTAACCCTGGAACGAGGCCTATTGCAGACAGAGTTTACAGAATGTCGCCGTCAGAACAGGATAAGTTGTATCAACATGAAGAAGAGTTGAAGTCTAAGGGATTCATCCGAGATAGTAAATCGCCCTGGGCTGCGCCAGTGATTCTAGTTCCCAAGAAGGATGGGTCGACGAGGATGTGCATCGACTACCACAAGCTGAATGCAGTAACAGTGAAGAATAAGTACCTACTACCAAGGATTGATGACCTGTTTGACCAGTTGAGCAAGGCCAGTGTCTTTTCCAAGATCGATCTTCGGTCGGGATACTATCAAGTAAGAGTCCGGGAGCTAGACATACCGAAGACAGCATTCAGATCTAGATATGGGCATTATGAGTTTTTAGTAATGTCCTTTGGACTCACCAACGCCCCCGCAGTATTCATGGATTTAATGAACCGCATCTTTCTGCCGTATTTGGATAAATTTGTGGTGGTGTTCATAGATGACATTCTTGTCTATTCCAGCAGTGAAGAGGAGCATGAGAAACATCTTAGGAATGTCTTACAGACATTGAGGGAGCATCAACTTTATGCGAAGCTCGACAAGTGTGAATTCTGGTTAGATCACATTTCGTTCCTGGGGCATGTAATTTCTGGGGCAGGAGTGTCAGTGGATCCGAAGAAGATTGAGGCCGTAGAGCATTGGCCAGTCCCGAGAACGGTTGCAGAAGTGCAAAGTTTCTTAGGATTAGCTGGTTATTACAGAAGGTTCGTGGCGAACTTTGCCAAGATCTCTGCGCCCTTAACGCGTTTGACGCACAAGGACGTAGAGTTTGTTTGGTCAGCTAGCTGTCAGGCATCATTTGAAGAATTGAAGAAGAGGTTGATCTCAGCCCCGATCTTGACACTTCCAGTAGGAGCGGAAGGCTTTACAGTATATTGTGACGCATCTGGGAAGGGTCTTAGATGTGTATTGATGCAGCACGAAAAGGTGATAGCATATGCGTCTCGGCAGCTTCGAGACCATGAGAAGAATTACCCGACTCACGATTTGGAGTTAGCAGCTGTGGTGTTTTCACTCAAGTTGTGGAGGCATTATTTATACGGAGATCGGATAGAGATCTATACTGATCATAAGAGTTTGAAATATGTATTCACGCAGCGAGATTTGAACATGAGGCAAAGAAGATGGTTAGAACTACTGAAGGATTTTGACTTAGATCTTCAGTATCATCCAGACAAGGCGAATATAGTTGCAGATGCACTGAGTAGGAGAGACAGTGCCTTTGTCTTGACCTCGCAGAAGCATATTTTAGAAGACCTTCAGAGTATGGGAATCGAAGTAGTTTTGCCAAGGGATATAGGAAGAATGACCAGTAAGCAGATTCAGTCAACCTTAGTAGAGAGGATATGGACAGCACAAGCAGGAGATCCACAGATTCAGAAGTTGCGGTCGGAGTGTAAATCAGGCCGTAGGAAGGAGTTAGTGATTCATGAAGATGGTACGCTCAGGTTTGGAAACAGACTCTGTGTACCGAGTGGAGACCTTCGGCAAGAAGTTATGTCCGAAGCTCATAGTTCTATTTACTCCATTCATCCAGGAGGAACGAAGATGTATCGAGATATCAGGCAGTACTTTTGGTGGAATGGCATGAAAAGAGAGATAGCAAGATTTGTATCCAAGTGTCTGGTATGTCAGCAGGTGAAAGCCGAGCAGCAGAGACCAGCAGGGTTGCTACAGCCGCTTCCTATCCCAGAATGGAAATGGGAGCACATCACGATGGATTTTGTGACCGGTTTACCTAGATCCCCGACTGGTAAGAATGCAGTCTGGGTAATAGTAGATCGACTCACGAAGGTCGCTCATTTTCTTCCCTTCCGAGTTGGACAGACTACTGAGCAGTTAGCAGAAATGTACATGAAGCAGATATTAAGGCAGCACGGTATTCCAGTTAGTATAGTATCAGATCGGGATACGTGGTTTACTTCCCATTTTTGGCGGAGCTTACACCAAAGTTTGGGAACCAAGTTAAGATTCAGTACTGCTTATCATCCACAAACCGACGGACAATCAGAAAGAACCATTCAGACATTAGAAGATATGCTACGGGCGTGTACCTTGGATTTTGGCAGATCTTGGGAGGATCACCTTCATCTAGTGGAGTTCTCCTATAACAACAGCTATCAGGCTAGCATTCAGATGGCCCCGTTCGAAGCATTGTACGGAAGGAAGTGCAGGTCCCCTTTGGCATGGGACGACGTCGGAGAACGGAAGTTGTTGGGACCAGAGATGATCACGCAGACTGTGGAGATAGTTAAGTTGGTCAGAGAGCGCCTTCGAGTTGCACAGGACCGACATCGTCATTGGGCAGATCAGCATCGTAGGCCTCTAGAGTTCAGAGTTGGCGACCAAGTGTTTCTGCGGATTTTGCCTACTCGGGGTATCATCAGATTTGGAACCCGAGGAAAGCTTAGTCCAAGATACGTTGGTCCTTTTAAGATTCTCGTTCGGGTAGGCGATGTGGCTTATCGACTTGCCCTTCCGCCTTCGTTAACTGGCATACATGATGTGTTTCATGTGTTCCAATTACGTGGGTATGTCCCGGATTCGAGTCATGTCCTCGATCATTCTGAGTTAGTCGTTGGTACCGACCTAACTTACGAGGAACAACCCGTATCTATCTTAGACCGGCGAGAGAAGGTACTCAAGAATCGGACGATAAGCCTTGTCCGTGTTTCTTGGAACCATCACTCTCCGGAAGAGTCAACCTGGGAGCGCGAGGACGAGATCAGATCTCGGTATCCGCATTTGTTTGACTGATAAGGTATATTTTTGTACCTTATTGACACGATTCCATGCTTATCTGCACCTGCTTGTTTTGCACTTTGTGATGTATGATAATAACTGCTATAATAGTTAACTTGTATATGATTGAGCCTTGCTTGCCCTGATTTCACTATCCTGTCTTGGCTGGAATTCCGAGGACGAAATTTTTCTAAGAAGGGTAGAGATGTCACTCCCCAATCCTGGAATACGTATTTTTATACGTAAACCGATAAATTGTATTTACCTTATATTTATACTATATTTATTATGCTGTATTTCTTCATGCATTTCCCAAAAATATTTGACAAAATATTATTTCCTAATTTATTTTCTGCATTCGGGCCAACAGTTTTGGCTCATTTGGGTAACCTATTCTTGGTTCACCAATGGTTCATCATGAACCCTTTGGTTCATCATGAACCCATGGGTCCAAGGTCTTTATATATACTCATCTCATTCTCTCTCCTCTCATTTACTTCCTCTCATTTACTTTCTCCACCAACCAAGGCAAGTACCAACTTGCTCAAGAGATGGATCCATAGTTTTGTCAATGATTTCTTACAAAACTATTTGCCAAAACATGTTCTTCTTCTCAATCTATACTAGTTTAGAACTTGGAAATTTCCATTTTGAAGCTTTAATTTTTGTAGATCTAGGTTTTAATCATTTTCGGATTTTGCATGGTTTGATCTACTTTAGTTGGATTTTATGGGTTTTTGCTGCTTCCATGTGGAAGAGCATTCAGTTTCACCCAAGTTGAAACTTTGGAAATCTGGATTTGGAGTTCGATTGGCCAAGTTATGATGCTTTGAAGTTTGGGTTCAGCCATGGTGTTCTTGCTGTTTGGAGAAGACAGTGAACAATGTGCTCCTGTTTGAGCACGCTTCCTGTTGGAAGCGTGTCTCTCCTTGAGCCTGCGTGACTTTTCACGCAGCTCTCTCCTTGAGCTTGCGTGACTTTTCACGCAGCTCTCTCCTTGAGCTTGCGTGACTTTTCACGCAGCTCTCTCAAGCTGCGTGACTTTTCACGTAGCTCTCTCCGTGAGCTTGCGTGACTTTTCATGCAGCTCTTCCCTTGAGTCTGCGTGACTTTTCATGCACGCTGCCTTGAGTGAGCCTGAGTGAGCCTGCGTGACTTTTACCGCTTGAGCGTGCGTGCTTTTGTGCGTACGCTTTTGATATTTTATTAGATATTATATGTCCATTTTATATCCTTACGCTTTTTGTCCCGAGCATGATATGAGCACTAATGTGACCCCGGAGAACAAAGTGTTCCAACCTGATACATGTACCTGAATGTCCCAGTTCTTGTTCATGCTCGACAAATGACTCGTAACTCCACGTGGCGTATTTGCAATGATGCATTACACTAAGGAGGGTAGCACATGTTGACATACTGATTGACATGGATCCTCTTTGGGGTACTCGTACTAAAGTACGACTTTAGGAGGATAATCATGCAGGCCACAACATGTGAGTCCAAGATTTCACCTAGGGTTAAATTAGGCAACTAAACATACTAGATGCATGGGGAGGGCAAAATCCCGAGATCGTGTTACACCAGCCGCCTTGAGATATTGTCTCGACGCGCCGGCTGGTCTCCACGGATACTGTGTCATCTGCAACGAGTGGATGACTGTATCCGATTAATTCCTGCTATATATTATATGTTTTAGCAAGGTGGCCTTACGAGGGACCTGTGCTCAATCATACCTGTCTACGCGAACCCCTGGGTTGGCTAGCCTTGCTGGAAAGATACGATCTGAGGATTTCTAAATAACATGATGCGAGGATAACCTCGTCCCACTAGAAACTCGTAGACTTGATTGGCCGTGAAAACGACTTGCTTGTATCCTATTACCTTCCGTGAATAACTGAGGGAAGCGGACTGTCATGGTACGTGATCCAACCCATATTCTTGTTTGATTGTTGGGTTGATTATCGTACTATGATAGGCTGTGGACCGAAGTTATGAACGGAAGACTTATTCTGGTTGTGAAGTGCTACTTCTGTGAATGACTGAGGAACATGGTCTATCATGGTACATGATCCAACCCATATTCTTGTTTGATTGTTGGGTTAGTTATTGTGCTGCGATAGGCTATCGACCGAAGTCACGATCAGGAGATTTTTTTTGCTTATACCTTTTAACTTATGTGAGAGTTATAGAGTATGACACGTCCCGACTCCATGCGGCACCTTTTGTCCTTGTTTGGTTGTAAGGGTGCCATATGGGTTCGAGGATGTTGCGCTACCCTATAATAGTAGAATAAGTATTACTATTATCAATCATTCTATTAACTGGATTTTTAATCTTAACTCTTGTGCCCCTTTGGCGGTACTTGCTATTCGGGGCTGACCCCGCTGGTTTTGTTTGGCCAGATCTCGTAGCAGAGCCAGAGGACACTATCTTTCTCCCTGACATCCATGGTGCATACTAGGAGCATGGCGGTTCGGGGACTCGAGTGGGTTTCTTCTCCACCACTCCTGCTTATACTTTGCGGCGTTTAGCCACCGGCACCTGTTAGCCGGATTACTTGATATTTTGTGTCAGTACATCATTGTAATTAAACAGACTGCAGCTGTGTATAATTTTGTACTCTTGACTCTCTGAGATAGCTAACTTATAAAGCTAGTCTCTCGTGATCATTTTGATGAACCGTCGGGGACGCCTTACTGCTTTATCTTTAATGTTCATTTATTTGCTGATGTGATTTGATTGATTGAGACATAGAACTCTGTGGGACCATAGGAGACTTGATTGTAGCATGTACCCCCTAGTCTCTCGACAGCCACGATCGCCGTATGACGTTACGTACCTCATATGGAGTAGCTGGCCTAGTCCGTCCCCGTATTTCGGTACTGGGGCGTGACACTCGGACATGACGGTCGTCGAGTTCTGTTGCGTCGCTATGGTGCTCACTATCCTGGTCAGGGCGTCCATTTGCTTTTGTTGGGCGCTAACTTGGGCCTGGATCTGTTCCTGCAACTATCGTTGCTGCATCTCTAACTGACATTGTTGGAGTTCCATGAGGCATAGTAGTCGCTCCATGGCCGATTCGCTAGGCGTCGCACCTTCGGTGCTATCCGTGCTAATCAATGTAGGGACATCCAGTCTTTCCGTCATTCCTACAAAATTGAGCAAACCCGTTAGTATTCTCAAAATATCTACGGGCTTATATGTATGGAACGATTATTTCAGGCCGCATATGTCGAAAAGCATAGTTTTTAAAAAATCGCAACGGCATCATCTAAAGAAAGTATTTTGGAAGGTCCGAGGTGTGAACCGTGCTCTGATACCAACTTGTCACGCCCCGACTCGCCGAATCGGTCGCCATCGCCTTGACTCGATATAAATCGATCCCCACGGATCGGGACGTGATGCCGTGCAAGTCTTTGATAGACTTGTACAAGGCAAGGATGTGTAATTGAAAATTTTTTTTTGACTCGACGCGTTGAAATTAAACAGTACAGAGTGTTGAAAACATAGCATAGGAAGAAACTTAGCTTTTTATTCATAAACTTGCAAAGTATGTGCAAGGTCATTTGTACATTACATATGCCGTTGCGGCTACATCTTTGAAACACAAAAGAAAACTATCGACAAGCTCGCCTTGAAATAATCTTCGGCGTTCCATACATTCATGCCCCTTTATACTTTTGAACAAAAGCCTTCGGTCTGAATTGGGCATCAAAATACTTCAAAATAGGAGAGCTTCGTGCCGCCTCTCGTTCTTCAGCTCCAGCTTAGTCTCGAGCTCCCGCAGCACGCTCGTTACCTGGGGAGTTGGGGGTTAGCACACTTGCTAGTGGATGGGACGAACCCACTCGTCTAAACCGACACTGCTTATTAAGGATTCAGGCATACGAAGTGATCTTTCCATTTAGAACTATATGAGTTGCAGTTCATATCGAAGGCACATTTTAAACGATAACAACATAACCCATTTATAGGCATTCTTACCACGGTCGTGCTCCTTTCTTGTACAAAATATACATGATACTTACCACCTGCACAAGACAATAGGTGAGCATGCAGTCTATCCTATATACGGTCATTGGTGATATCGACACCATGAAGGACGATTACGTAGCCTTGCGACGCGCCCTCCAGTCCAGGTAGCGAGCCTATCTGGAGGTCTCGCAATGCCTCGCGCCGAAGCACGATTTCTATAGTTTCTTCCTAGGCCGATTCGGTCCCAGGGCCCCGGGTACCGTCTCGAGGAAAGCTCACCTTGTGCACAAGTCGTCCTTGACCATGCGAATGTATGAACAGTTTAATATGTATGAAGTAAATTGTATAGCGTAACCGTTATCAAATCACATAATCATTCCTACTCGCGCAAGGGTCCTTTCCCCCGAAACCGTACGTTCTGATTTAGTATCCCGTAGGCACCAAATTCTCCGAAGCATGATGTACCGCCACCAAGGTTTTCATAGTTGTGTTTTGCATGGCATGAAATATATTCTATCTCTTTCTTAGAATTTATCTTTCTTACTTGGTGTGAACTTATCGATTCAGAGTTAACTTTTCTAGGTTGATATATTATCCCGAGCTCTTGATCTTAGTGGCAAGCATACATCCCGTTAGCATCATCGATTTGAACGTTGAACTTTAAGAATTTAGTTGGCGGGAAGGAGTAGAAAAGAAGGGGCCGAAGAACCACCCACCTAAGGAGATTACGCCGTGAGTAGGAGAACACTTCACGACGGTCAAGCGTCAGTTACACGAACTCCTGCAATAGCATGAGCATCGAATTAGAACCCTTCCTTCAATCCTTCCTTCGAAATTCCCAAAGACGCATTCAGAAATCGACGCGAAAGCACACTATCAAATCCACGCAACAATTCGTTCAGAAAGCCAAGAAAACCAATAAAACCAACGGCATACGGGTTGCGTCGCCCCCTTTAGAGTTCCTTCGCCAAGACGCCGCCTACCGCATCTAGGACTTATTCCAACAGTAGTCGATCCATTAGTTGGAACGGTACTCATATCACTCGTCCAAATCGATTTTTTTTATTTTGGTTTTTGTATACTAAACTCGTCGCCGAGTCAGACTAGCCATCTATGTTTCCGACCATGTCTGACTTGGCACGAGCCTATTACATAGTGCTTCGCCCCAACGGGAGCGGGGCACTACATATACAACCAAAATTACAAAACCACCTGGGATGGTGGAAAGTCGCTCCATCTGTCTTCGATCTTCAACAGCGGAGTCTTCAAAAGTTTGATCCAAGCTTCGATGCACGGACGAAGCTTCAAAACACACGAGCGTTGCCTCCCTTCACGTAGCATGCTTCTCCCGATCTATCGCACCTATAGAGAGAGCGAGGATCAGTACAATCAACATGTACTGGCGAGTGGCTAATTAATTTCCAGGCTCTCATTTGGTTCAAGAATTTAGATAAAATCATACAACTTGCTTTTAGTGGTCTTTCTAGCCATCCTAGATATTTTCATAAGAAGCATTAAGTTACACCAAGATTTCCTTCGGCAGAGCGTACCGTGCGACATAAAAACTTACCATCACTTTCTCTGTTAGTTGATAACAATTTATATCAAGTATTTGATATGGAGGTCACTGGCATTAACTAGCCATCTTGGACATAGCCTGGTAATACGGGACCCTTGCAACGCAAGTAGCGAGCTCCGATGCAAGTCCCCGTCTTACCGATTGCCTATTACCCAGCTCGGCTATAACCTGTTTCTTCCTAGGCCGAGTCGGTCCCGTGGCCCCGGGTTGCCGTTCGAAGAAACCATCGTCCTTGTCGACAAGTTGTCCATGACCATGATTGGTTAACATGGTGTATTTTAGGATATCGTTGGGGCTTGTTATGTAATCGATTCATTTACTTGGTCGTTTTGCAGGCCTAAAATAATTCTCTCTCTTTTCAACACAACTCATTTCTTTTTCACTTCTAACATACATGACTTGTATTCTGCAAGCGAATCATTCAATTTTAATATCATTACCCGAGTTCTCATTTTGAAATAGAGGGTCGAGACGAAGGAGGTCAGCCACTCACCTTAGTATTTACTTGAGGCGAGAAACTGGTTGGCCGTGCTAGACGTTGCCTACGCGATCACCTGAAATCGCACAAGCAACCGATTAGAACACTGTGTTATTCAAAGAAATTCGATATAAATTCGATTAGAACACTGTGTTATTCAAGCAACCGATTAGAACACTGTGTTTTTCGGTGCAAATTGTGTCCAACGACGGACATCATTTTGGCCCAAAATTACCGTTTTGTCCCTGTGTCCAAATTGAATTTTTGGACAGGCTATCCTAGCTGATTTGACCATTCTGGACACGTTGGTGATGTTAGTTTCATCATCCGACAACATCTGTATATTTCTTCCCTTTTTGTGTCATCCTATTATTATAATATTTTCTCCTTTTGGTTGTTTTAGAGACCTGTCGATTTCAGTGATTTCTAAATCACTGAAATTCATAAGTTGACCTTGTAGATGGTCATAGAGACTAGCTTGACCATGGTTGACTACTTTGACTAGATGTCGAAGTAGAGTCAATATTTGACCTAGGTTTGACCAGATTTGACAAACGTTGACTTTTTGACCAAAGTCAACTGTAGGTCAACCATTGACCTATTTAACCTAGATTAGACTTAGACGTCAATCTTAACCCAGTTTGTCTTAGTTTGACTTAGTTTGACCTAGATGTTAGTATGTCTTTTGACCCTGATCAGCTCTTGTATTATTTCATCTTTAGGTCTGTGGCTTTACTCCGAACCCTGATTCATATTGACAGCAGGACCCCAGGCGAGTACATTCTCTGATAATAATTCTGTTTTATGATATCGTTTTTGTTTCTAGTATTTAGTGTAGATATCCTTGTTCTCTTGACACATTGTTCACACGGATTGGTATTTGTTGGATCCCGTCATAAGATGTTATTCCTCTTATATATGGTATGCCTTGTGCAAGTCTTCATTGTTTCCTTGTTCATAGTATAGACACGATTCCTGTGAAGGAGAGCTACTTCACAGAGAATGCGTGTCATGACGTGTCATGACTGGATCCACTATATTAGTCAGGGATGGGGGTGTTAGCGTAGATATGTGATCAATACCCCACAGATATTGTATCATCATTGTATAGTGTTAATCATACACTCACGTATGATTAGCCAGGCCAAACATTGTATCAAGTTCTAAGCCGGTCACATGTTGAAACTAGTGCTAAACTCACATAGATATAGTTCCAGATTCTTGTACATGATTTATACTATTTTTCCTGTTCTTACATTCAGTTACAGTCTTGACATGCCTTACCATGATTCATGTACACATTATTTACCTCGTATATTCTCTCTATTTACTGCTACATTTTCAATATCGTCTAATTAGAACTGTTATTTGAGATTTGTGCTCGTTCCGCTCCTGACTGGATACGTTATGAAATTTTAGGAGTAGTTGTGCCCTCATTATTGGACTTCATGATGTTGCTAGCTGAGGTGGATCTCACTATTCTTCTATGTGAGTTGCCTGGTAGTTATCCTTAGTTAGTCTTGTTGTTCCTTCTTTATTTCCTGTCTTATGATCATTGTAGATTCTAGTTGTTCTAGTGATATTGTTATTATTTCTTGTCTTATCTTCCTTAGTTTTCGAGTTGTGACATGAGTACATTTCATAATTATGGATCTTAGAAGTTGTAGTTAGTATAGTATACTTGACAGCGTTCTACCGCCGATACCGCGGCGTAGGCTGGGCGTGGCCCACGTATTCGTACCCGTATATCCGGGTGCGGGTCGTGACAGCGTCGTTCCCCCGTGGTGTCTTCGGCAGGCAAACAATAAAATCCATAGTGACGTGATCCCACCTCCACTCGGGAATAGCGAGGTTCTGCATCTCCCCGCCCGGTCGCTGATGCTCAGCTTTCACCTGCTGACAGGCCATGCATTACGACATGAAGAGCGCCACATCTCTCTTCATCCCGTGCCACCAGAAGGTCGTGCGGAGGTGCTTATACATCTTGGTACTGCCTGAATGCAAGGTATATTTCACACAATGCGTCTCCGACATTATCTTCTTTTGCAGTTCTGAATCATCCGGAACACATAGTCGGCCATTCAATCTCAGCACGCCGGTCTTGTCTTCCGCAAAGTCGGTCGCACTACCTGTCAAAATCCGCTCGCACATTTTCTTCAGGTACGGATCATCCTTCTGAGCGGCCATAATCTTTTCCAGCAAACTCGGCTCTAACTGCAGCTGCGCCAACCGTACATCCCTGAATCGAACCCGGAGATCGATGCCCATTTCTTCAAGATCTTGTAGTAGTCTGCGGTTGATGGACAGCGAGGCAAGATATTTTCGACTCAGAGCGTCCGCCACAACATTTTCCTTGCCCGGAGTGTAGTCGATCGTCAAGTCATAGTCTTTGATCAGTTCGAGCCAGCGCCTCTGTCGCAAGTTCAATTCCTTCTGAGTGAAGAGATACTTGATGCTCTTGTGGTCGGTATAGATCGCGCACGCCACACCATATAGATAGTGACGCCACAATTTCAACGCGAACACAATCGCCGCTAACTCCAAGTCGTGCGTAGGATAGTTCTTCTCGTGCGGCTTTAACTGTCTGGAGGCGAAGGATATCACCTTGTTTCGCTGCATGAGCACACATCCCAATCCCTGGCCTGAAGCATCGCTGAATATCTGAAAACCCTCTGGCCCATCTGGAAGTGCGAGTATAGGTGCCGAAATCAGTCGATGTTTTAGCTCCTGGAATGAAGCTTCACAGTCATCCGACCACTCATACGCGACTCCCTTTTGAGTGAGGCGAGTCAGTGGCGATGCAATCTTCGCGAAGTCTTCACGAAGCGTCGATATTATCCCACCAAACCAAGAAAGCTTCGAATCTCACTAGCAGACGCAGGCCGCTTCCAATCAGCAACAGCTTCCACTTACTTCGGGTCGACTGCAATGGCTTCGGACGAAATGATGTGACCAAGAAAGGATACGCTGCTTAGCCAAAATTCGCACTTACTCTGCTTCGTGTACAACTCATGTTCTCGAAGTGTCTGGAGCACGGCCCGTAGATGTTCTGTATGCTGCGCCCTGTCCTTCGAGTAGACGAGAATATCATCAATAAAGACTACCACAAATTTATCAAGGAAGGGTCGAAATACCCGATTCATCAGATCCATGAATGCGGCAGGAGCGTTCGTCAGGCCAAATGGCATCACCAGGAACTCGTAGTGGCCGTATCGAGTGATCGCCCTAATCGGCGTGACGCATGTGCGAGGCTGGAGTAGCACTCGCATAAGACAAGAACATCAACGTTGTGGTTGTCGACGAAGCAAATCCAAATATTCCAGTTTTCTTCCAAGCCAAGTTCGATAGTTCGATCGTCATTCGTTCAACTTAGAAAATCCTCGAGCCAAGCCTATCATTTCCTCGACACATTTTAATATCCCGATTATAGCATCCATCGAAACAATGACATTTGCACGATCGTCATTTGCCGAGTCAGAGTACCCCCGAGTTATCGCATATCGATCTTTGATACGCCTCAATACCATCGACGATATGCGTAACCTGACGATCTTCTTTTGCAACCAATTTCGAGTCGTGCGACTGATGCCATTGTCCGAGTTGGAAAATCCTCAATTTTCTCGATACTCAAGATCAAGTTCAGTCGCTTTTCCTCAAAGCTCGTTTCAAGATCGTTATTCAAAACTCAAGTTACAATTCAGTTGCATCAATCCGATATCGCACGCGCGATCCTCTAAGTTTCCTCGATCAAGACCATTCAATTTCATTCATCGTTCCGAAACGTTTTCTATCTCGTGTTGCTCATTCACAAGTTGTCCGAACGAGATGCTCGTTCGGGACATTCGAAGTCACGACCAATTAAGCGTGACGCGTTCTAGGGCTTTGCGCGATCGCATCGCCTCGCCGCCATACTTGTAATCCTCAATATTTACTCGAACAATTTCCAAGACGAACCATACACCACTCGGATTCGAGCCACTCGACTAGTCGTCGACACTCATTCTTATTCTTCTCCGAACCTATCACATACACCACTCGGATTCAAGCCATGCGATCTAGTCCTCAATCACATTCGCGTCATTCGCTAAGACATCCTTCAGATTCGTTCGACGAATCGCTAGCGTAGTCGCTCGCGTCGTATCGACGTACTAAGTCATTTGCACTATTTCCTCGAAATCCAAATCAATCTTCCGTGTACGCCTAAGCGTTAGTCCGATAGCGTTCCTATCGATAGACACTCTAAGTGTATCTCCGTTCCCGACCGAGCGGTACTTGATATCGCTCGCAACTCGTTTGCACCAAGGGTCGAGGTGCGCGACACGAAACACAACTTAGCCAAAAGGCCGTGTGTAATAGCCATTCCGTGCGGACTATATTCCGAGTTTGCACATTCAATTACTAAGGTCGACGTAGGGCTACTCGGGCACGCACGCGACATGTCAACTTAGCAAGTGTTTTCTATCGAGTCAAGTTCGACACCGTTCGGCACAAAGGCCTACGATGAATCCGGCGATAGCCTACCGATACGTTCGAATAAACGCTTGTACGAGCTTTTGAAAATATTTAGACTTATTGTATGGACATGCCGAGGGACATTTGAGAGAGCGCACCAACGATAACAACTTGCGGAAGCAACAGAGTTTTACGGAAACATCGAAGTTAAAGAATTCAATCGACGGTCCAAGGACGTAAAGCCGTGCTCTGATACCACTATGTCACGCCCCGCTCCCGTAGGAGTGATCGTCCTCGCTAAGGCGTGATGCCGCACGAGCCTAGATTGCGCTCGTGCAAGGCAGGTTCCATAACGGTCGATTACAGCGGCTGCGACGGGGTCGTCGCACAGAAGTCCCGTGCAGAGACATTGATTTATAGCAGCGGAATTAAAGAAGAACACATGAACACAAGTCATTCAAAAGAATCTCTTTTATTGATATTGAATACAAGATTACATCTGTGGCCGCAAGGCCAAATTACAATGTCTCTCGTGCTCACTTTTCTCTCATTTACAAGTCACTCTGCTCTCTCTCACCTCTCGATATAATACTTGAATCCAGCGGAAGCTTCGGAAGGCGATGTCCATACATTATGTCCTGTATAAGTCTTCAGGTCACGTGGCCGCACGCTTCGACTCGCCAAGGAACTCCGTGCCTCGACGCATCCAAGCGAGCTCCACGCCACGAGCTTCTACCTGTGCCTGCACATGAAACACTGTGTGGGTGTCAGTACCACTGTACTGGTGGAGTGAGCTTCTCGCCCAGCCATACAAAACCTACACGTTTCATTTACTTTGTGCAACATAAACCATTTTCGATTGTCTTTCTATTCTTGCCTTAGGATCAATTTTTTTAGGACCGGCGCCTTAGCGCAACTTGTGTATCGGAACCATCCCGTGCTAGCAATGTCAACGTTAACTCATACTTTGTCTCTAGACCACTCCTCGTGCCAACAACGTTAACCTATCAAGTCGTGTTCGCCTTACGGCCAAAATCAAAGACGCAACTACACGAAAGACTCTATTTCCTTGCCTCTAGACCTTTCTCGTGCTTGCATTGTCGACGCACCAACTTATACTTATCTTTCGTGCCAAACTCTGGGACGTAACGACTCGGTCGTGCCATAACTCGATCCGCGCTTCAATATCTCCGAGGCAGTGCCTCCTTGCTTAGTCTCGCCTACACTTGTGTTGTGACAACGCGGCCGTGCCTCACATTTCGAGGCCGAGCCCAATAACTCAACGTAACTTCACACAACTTGCCCTACGGCCCTTTTTGACTTAACTCGCAATAGCTCAAGCCTAACTCATGCAACTCTATGCCATCAACTTAACACTCGACGCCACATCTAGTGCCGAAGCCCGCTGCCTTCTCGCTGTAGCCAAATCTTAGGCCCAGACATTGTGTTCACTAACTTCACACACTTTTAACTCAACTCAATCCAAAGGCACGCACGCGGATTGCCGCCCGTGCCGACACATCTATATGAAAGGTCACTGGCATTGACTAGCCATAGTGGACATAGCCTGGTACTCGGGACCCTTGTACCGCCGGTTGCGATCTTCGATGCAAGTCCCCGACATACCGGTTGCTTCATACCCAGCTCGGCTATAATTTTGTTCTTCCTAGGCCGGATCGGTCCCTGGCCCAAGGTTTCCGATCCGAAGAACCATCGCCCTTGTCGACAAGTTGTCCATGACCACGCGCCTACGCTAACTTCTAGACTTAACGTAATGCATGGTCTCATCATCATCACTTAAGTTCCTTTGCTTTACTCTTTCCTCTTTTCACACTTCTTTGTACTTCCTGTGCAGAGCCCCTAACCAGGGTTGCCTTGGCGACTAACCATCGCTTAGACTTAACATTCTTTGAACTCAGGGAACGGCTACTGCATAGCCTTCCAACTTAACTTGAATATAACGTGTTTCCATAAGTATCGACCGACCGTGGCTAACTTTCCACTGGACCAACCGTGGCTCGTGCCTCTAAACCGACTCGTGTTCGACGCAACGCTGTCGCCCAAGTCATACTTCATATGACGGGCCTTGGGGTCGTGGGACTATTTATCTTGACAACCGCAGGATGAACGGGACAGTACGTAGAATAACTTAGGTCGACCGGCATAACTTTGCCTAACTCACTCAAGCCTACAACTTAACCCAAGGGACGAGCAAAGGCTATGCCAAGCCTTGCGGGACAGGACCGTGCATGCTTTAGCAAGCATTTGTGCGGACGACGCCTATGACTTAGGCTAACTCTCGCTTTTGCACCGAAGACCAACTTTCCTTCTCCCAAGCCACGGGACGAAGGACCGAGTGTCATTTTCAAAGCACGCTGTGCACCAACTCTAAGCCGACAGTGGGACGTTTTCCATGTTCTAACTCGATTCAAACCGTCGGGATTATTCCCTTAGCTATGTGGATGCGTAGCTTTTATTATCAAGCCTAACTTGTGCAAGTTGAAAACACGATTTATTATGTGAAGGCAAAGATGAGGAGAGTTCACCGAAACTACCCCACCTGAGCGATATCTCCGAGCAAGCCGTTGCAAGGCTAAGGCCGAACGCCGTCGGCATTTCGATTCCTCCGATTGACTTTGCGGGACGGGGCACTACATCATACACCACTCAGAACAAGTCTCGTCCTCGAGACTTTCCTGAAGGCAAGTCATCCTACCATTTCTATGGCCAAGACTTAATCGTACACATTTCGCCTACGCGTTCCTTCGATTCCAAGCCACGCTCGTACTATTATCAATCTTTTCTTTAACACGAATTCAAGATCTCGACACACTCCCATCTTTCAAGCCTTGCTTGAACTCGTCGTATCACTTGGCTGGATCGTGCACGCATTCCAAGCGTCCCCAAAATACATGCATTCAACCAAGCCGCATGATAAAGAATTTGTCATTCTCACTCGAGTCGCATCGTGCACATACCCAGGCGTCCCTGAAATATATGCATGTCAGCCGAATCTCGTGAGCAGGGTTTCCTATTTTCGTGGTCCACGCCATCCATCCATGCCATTCCTCAAGATCAATCATTCCGATTGCTAACACTTGAAACAGGACATCTCGCCTAACCGCTAGGCTAATCTTTACGAGGCTAAGTCAATGTCAGGATTGGAATCATAGTTCCCCAACAATAATGCCAACACTGACCCCAATCCTAGGGTCAAACCAAAGTCGGTAGTACGGGATTTTCTACCCAAGCTCGCGTCACTCAGATTTCGAAACATCAAGCACGATCACCTATTCGCCTCAACGTATTCGTTGCGCGTATTTGAATCCATTCAAATCACCAATTCTAACCAATTCATGTATTCGATCACGAGGTCATCTAGCTCGACAATACGTTGTGCCCCAATCTCACGCGAGTCCGATTATCCACGGTGGTTCATGAATCACCATGCAACGCACCCGCAGAATAATCATTCTCATCGGGACGTAACTCTTGTTTGAGTTTAGACTAACTCATTTTCGATACGCGGATTGGACCTACTCAATCCTCAAGTTCAGTCGACAAGCACACCAATTCAATCTCGAGTCTATCTTCGCATCAAACCACAAGTCGAAGCACAAATTGTCGTACCGTGCAAGTTCGACCACTCCCGCTGTATGAATCACCATACCAGCGCTCACGCAGAGTGATCGCCCTAATCGGCGTGACGCATGTGCGAGGCTGGAGTAGCACTCGCATAAGACAAGAACATCAACGTTGTGGTTGTCGACGAAGCAAATCCAAATATTCCAGTTTTCTTCCAAGCCAAGTTCGATAGTTCGATCGTCATTCGTTCAACTTAGAAAATCCTCGAGCCAAGCCTATCATTTCCTCGACACATTTTAATATCCCGATTATAGCATCCATCGAAACAATGACATTTGCACGATCGTCATTTGCCGAGTCAGAGTACCCCCGAGTTATCGCATATCGATCTTTGATACGCCTCAATACCATCGACGATATGCGTAACCTGACGATCTTCTTTTGCAACCAATTTCGAGTCGTGCGACTGATGCCATTGTCCGAGTTGGAAAATCCTCAATTTTCTCGATACTCAAGATCAAGTTCAGTCGCTTTTCCTCAAAGCTCGTTTCAAGATCGTTATTCAAAACTCAAGTTACAATTCAGTTGCATCAATCCGATATCGCACGCGCGATCCTCTAAGTTTCCTCGATCAAGACCATTCAATTTCATTCATCGTTCCGAAACGTTTTCTATCTCGTGTTGCTCATTCACAAGTTGTCCGAACGAGATGCTCGTTCGGGACATTCGAAGTCACGACCAATTAAGCGTGACGCGTTCTAGGGCTTTGCGCGATCGCATCGCCTCGCCGCCATACTTGTAATCCTCAATATTTACTCGAACAATTTCCAAGACGAACCATACACCACTCGGATTCGAGCCACTCGACTAGTCGTCGACACTCATTCTTATTCTTCTCCGAACCTATCACATACACCACTCGGATTCAAGCCATGCGATCTAGTCCTCAATCACATTCGCGTCATTCGCTAAGACATCCTTCAGATTCGTTCGACGAATCGCTAGCGTAGTCGCTCGCGTCGTATCGACGTACTAAGTCATTTGCACTATTTCCTCGAAATCCAAATCAATCTTCCGTGTACGCCTAAGCGTTAGTCCGATAGCGTTCCTATCGATAGACACTCTAAGTGTATCTCCGTTCCCGACCGAGCGGTACTTGATATCGCTCGCAACTCGTTTGCACCAAGGGTCGAGGTGCGCGACACGAAACACAACTTAGCCAAAAGGCCGTGTGTAATAGCCATTCCGTGCGGACTATATTCCGAGTTTGCACATTCAATTACTAAGGTCGACGTAGGGCTACTCGGGCACGCACGCGACATGTCAACTTAGCAAGTGTTTTCTATCGAGTCAAGTTCGACACCGTTCGGCACAAAGGCCTACGATGAATCCGGCGATAGCCTACCGATACGTTCGAATAAACGCTTGTACGAGCTTTTGAAAATATTTAGACTTATTGTATGGACATGCCGAGGGACATTTGAGAGAGCGCACCAACGATAACAACTTGCGGAAGCAACAGAGTTTTACGGAAACATCGAAGTTAAAGAATTCAATCGACGGTCCAAGGACGTAAAGCCGTGCTCTGATACCACTATGTCACGCCCCGCTCCCGTAGGAGCGATCGTCCTCGCTAAGGCGTGATGCCGCACGAGCCTAGATTGCGCTCGTGCAAGGCAGGTTCCATAACGGTCGATTACAGCGGCTGCGACGGGGTCGTCGCACAGAAGTCCCGTGCAGAGACATTGATTTATAGCAGCGGAATTAAAGAAGAACACATGAACACAAGTCATTCAAAAGAATCTCTTTTATTGATATTGAATACAAGATTACATCTGTGGCCGCAAGGCCAAATTACAATGTCTCTCGTGCTCACTTTTCTCTCATTTACAAGTCACTCTGCTCTCTCTCACCTCTCGATATAATACTTGAATCCAGCGGAAGCTTCGGAAGGCGATGTCCATACATTATGTCCTGTATAAGTCTTCAGGTCACGCGGCCGCACGCTTCGACTCGCCAAGGAACTCCGTGCCTCGACGCATCCAAGCGAGCTCCACGCCACGAGCTTCTACCTGTGCCTGCACATGAAACACTGTGTGGGTGTCAGTACCACTGTACTGGTGGAGTGAGCTTCTCGCCCAGCCATACAAAACCTACACGTTTCATTTACTTTGTGCAACATAAACCATTTTCGATTGTCTTTCTATTCTTGCCTTAGGATCAATTTTTTTAGGACCGGCGCCTTAGCGCAACTTGTGTATCGGAACCATCCCGTGCTAGCAATGTCAACGTTAACTCATACTTTGTCTCTAGACCACTCCTCGTGCCAACAACGTTAACCTATCAAGTCGTGTTCGCCTTACGGCCAAAATCAAAGACGCAACTACACGAAAGACTCCATTTCCTTGCCTCTAGACCTTTCTCGTGCTTGCATTGTCGACGCACCAACTTATACTTATCTTTCGTGCCAAACTCTGGGACGTAACGACTCGGTCGTGCCATAACTCGATCCGCGCTTCAATATCTCCGAGGCAGTGCCTCCTTGCTTAGTCTCGCCTACACTTGTGTTGTGACAACGCGGCCGTGCCTCACATTTCGAGGCCGAGCCCAATAACTCAACGTAACTTCACACAACTTGCCCTACGGCCCTTTTTGACTTAACTCGCAATAGCTCAAGCCTAACTCATGCAACTCTATGCCATCAACTTAACACTCGACGCCACATCTAGTGCCGAAGCCCGCTGCCTTCTCGCTGTAGCCAAATCTTAGGCCCAGACATTGTGTTCACTAACTTCACACACTTTTAACTCAACTCAATCCAAAGGCACGCACGCGGATTGCCGCCCGTGCCGACACATCTATATGAAAGGTCACTGGCATTGACTAGCCATAGTGGACATAGCCTGGTACTCGGGACCCTTGTACCGCCGGTTGCGATCCTCGATGCAAGTCCCCGGCATACCGGTTGCTTCATACCCAGCTCGGCTATAATTTTGTTCTTCCTAGGCCGGATCGGTCCCTGGCCCAAGGTTTCCGATCCGAAGAACCATCGCCCTTGTCGACAAGTTGTCCATGACCACGCGCCTACGCTAACTTCTAGACTTAACGTAATGCATGGTCTCATCATCATCACTTAAGTTCCTTTGCTTTACTCTTTCCTCTTTTCACACTTCTTTGTACTTCCTGTGCAGAGCCCCTAACCAGGGTTGCCTTGGCGACTAACCATCGCTTAGACTTAACATTCTTTGAACTCAGGGAACGGCTACTGCATAGCCTTCCAACTTAACTTGAATATAACGTGTTTCCATAAGTATCGACCGACCGTGGCTAACTTTCCACTGGACCAACCGTGGCTCGTGCCTCTAAACCGACTCGTGTTCGACGCAACGCTGTCGCCCAAGTCATACTTCATATGACGGGCCTTGGGGTCGTGGGACTATTTATCTTGACAACCGCAGGATGAACGGGACAGTACGTAGAATAACTTAGGTCGACCGGCATAACTTTGCCTAACTCACTCAAGCCTACAACTTAACCCAAGGGACGAGCAAAGGCTATGCCAAGCCTTGCGGGACAGGACCGTGCATGCTTTAGCAAGCATTTGTGCGGACGACGCCTATGACTTAGGCTAACTCTCGCTTTTGCACCGAAGACCAACTTTCCTTCTCCCAAGCCACGGGACGAAGGACCGAGTGTCATTTTCAAAGCACGCTGTGCACCAACTCTAAGCCGACAGTGGGACGTTTTCCATGTTCTAACTCGATTCAAACCGTCGGGATTATTCCCTTAGCTATGTGGATGCGTAGCTTTTATTATCAAGCCTAACTTGTGCAAGTTGAAAACACGATTTATTATGTGAAGGCAAAGATGAGAAGAGTTCACCGAAACTACCCCACCTGAGCGATATCTCCGAGCAAGCCGTTGCAAGGCTAAGGCCGAACGCCGTCGGCATTTCGATTCCTCCGATTGACTTTGCGGGACGGGGCACTACAGCCACCACTGTCTGGACAATTTGCTGAAGAGTATCAAGCTGCTTCTGCTGCAACTTGAATTGTGCATCGAATCGGGCCTCGAACTGGGTCTGGCGTGCCTCTACCTCCCGTCGATGTGCCTCAGTCTCCCGTCGATGTTGCTCATTCAGGCGTTGATTCTCCTGAGCTTATTGTTGTTGCGCTTCCAGCATGCGCAACATCCGTTCCATGGCATCGTTAGAGGGTCTGGGCCTCGAGCTAATCGAGACGCTCGAAGCACTTTCTTCGTTCGCCACATTCACCGCCGTACCTTCTGGAATTTTGAAGGTAAAAATGCATTAGTAACAAAACTTATTACGGACTCCCTTATATGGAACGACATATCTCATCGACACGAGACCAACGATTTGAGACTGGAAACTCGACACTAGAGGCCAAGGACGTAAAGCCGTGCTCTGATACCATTATGTCAAGTCCCGATTCCGTAGAATCGATAGTCGTCCCCCGGACGTGATGCCGTGCAAGCCTAATTTGCGCTAGCACAAGGCATCGTCATAAGGTTATCCGAAACACAACAACAAGAGAATGCGCAGAGTAAATTGAACACACATTATAGAGAAGGAAATTTAATCTTTATTGATAATGAACATCATTTTACAGACTCGATACAAAGGCGCCGCGCGGGCTTTTTACAAACTGACTCCATTACAAAATGAACGTCGACGAGATAGCCATTCCATACATTCATCCCTTGATTATACAACCAAAATTACAAAACCACCTGGGATGGTGGGAAGTCGCTCCATCTGTCTTCGATCTTCAACAGCGGAGTCTTCAAAAGTTTGATCCAAGCTTCGATGCACGGACGAAGCTTCAAAACACACGAGCGTTGCCTCCCTTCGCGTAGCACGCTCCTCCCGATCTATCGCACCTGTAGAGAGAGCGAGGATCAGTACAATCAACATGTACTGGCGAGTGGCTAATTAATTTCCAGGCTCTCATTTGGTTCAAGAATTTAGATAAAATCATACAACGTGCTTTTAGTGGTCTTTCTAGCCATCCTAGATATTTTCATAAGAAGCATTAAGTTACACCAAGATTTTCTCCGGCAGAGCGCACCGTGCGACATAAAAACTTACCATCACTTTCCCTGTTAGTTGATAACAATTTATATCAAGTATTTGATATGGAGGCCACTGGCATTAACTAGCCATCTTGGACATAGCCTGGTAATACGGGACCCTTGCAACGCAAGTAGCGAGCTCCGATGCAAGTCCCCGTCTTACCGATTGTCTATTACCCAGCTCGGCTATAACCTGTTTCTTCCTAGGCCGAGTCGGTCCCGTGGCCCCGGGTTGCCGCTCGAAGAAACCATCGTCCTTGTCGACAAGTTGTCCATGACCATGATAGGTTAACATGGTGTATTTTAGGATATCGTTGGGGCTTGTTATGTAATCGATTCATTTACTTGGTCGTTTTGCAGGCCTAAAATAATTCTATCTCTTTTCAACACAACTCATTTCTTTTTCACTTCTAACATACATGACTTGTATTCTGCAAGCGAATCATTCAATTTTAATATCATTACCCGAGTTCTCATTTTGAAATAGAGGGTCGAGACGAAGGAGGTCAGCCACTCACCTTAGTATTTACTTGAGGCGAGAAACTGGTTGGCCGCGCTAGACGTTGCCTACGCGATCACCTGAAATTGCACAAGCAACCGATTAGAACACTGTGTTATTCAAGGAAATTCGATATGAATGCGAAGTTCGAAACGTAAGCCATGAAAACCATCGAAAACATTCACGAAAACGCATTCAGAAAACAAAGCCAAAACCAACGCAAGCGGCGTGAAAAGCAGAGCAACGGGAGGTCTCTCCCGACTCAGCCGCAGAGTCAATCCTTGAGGCGCAGCCCGCTGAATATGGGACTTGGTTCCGAAGAAGCCATTCCATAACGGGGAATGGATCTTAATTCAACCGTTCCCGTTCGATCGATTCGATCGATCCCGACCTATCGGTCCCGACCGAGTCGATAGCGACAGTGTTCCTTTCTCGCGCACCCCGTGGACGAACAACGGGACACGATGTAGGGACGGGACACTACATAATCAATGTGATCTACAATTTTATAGACGAGAAAAAATATTTGATATACAGATTTTAGAAACAACATATTCCCTCTCGGACAAAGTGCCTAGGAGACTATGACATTGATCCCTCCCATGTTCGTTCGAGGCAATCAACTTCGCAGCCTGCAACGTCTATGGACCTTGCTAAATCCGCTTAACATTGCTAATTAAAGGACAACCTGGTACAATAAGGCCTTGTTTGGTTGCGGAATTATGAGCTTGAGAAAGAAAACTAATTACTTTTCTATTTGTGTATGCCAAAACATTCGCGGAAGAAAACTAATTACTTTCTATTTGTGGATGCCAAAAGAATCGAGAAAGAAAACTAACTACTTTTTTATTTGTGGATGTCAAAAGAATCGAGGAAGGAAAAAAAATTCCGAAGAAAGATACTTCCATCCATCCAAGAAATGAATCACTTCCACTCCGCGAACCAAAGCACGCCTCATTGTATTCTTTATGGAAGTAGAAAATATGATTTCTTTTAAAAAAAAATTTATGTGCTTGGTAAAACAAAATAAAATATTTAAGAAAGATCATTTGATTTCTCTTCCGATGTTTGGTTGGCATATGAAAGCAAAGAAAAAAATATATCAATGTTCCAATAATATTCGATGTCGACATAATTATGGTCAACGAAATACCAAGTGTTAATAGGTAAAATAGGAAATAACTAAAGGCTATTTTTGTAATAATTTTTGGTAATCAATATTAGAAAAGCAGGAGGAAAAAAAATCCCATAGGATTAGAGAGCAACTATTTTTTCTCATATTTTCTTTCATGTCACAAAAATATTTCTCAAATTCGTGACTGCCACACAAAAAGGGATAATTTCTTTTCATGGTCTCTTAAATCCGTGGACCAAACGAGCCTTAAGATGACATTTGCAGTACCATCGGGTTGGAAAGAAAATTGTTTATTTTTCTATGTTCGGGTTGGCAAGAAAATTGAGGATGAAAGAAAAATAATTTTCAATAAAAAAAAAATTAGGGAAAAAAGTAATTACATCCATCCAAGTAAGCAATTACTTTTCTACATTGAATTATTTACTTTCCTTTTCAATTTTTTTGATATTTCCAAACATCGAAAAAAAAATCAATAGAAATTGTAATTTTTTAAAAAAAAAATGTCAAGAAATTGATTTTCTTTCTCTTCAGTTCTGTGAACCAAACGAGGTCTGAATATAGCTAATCCGTCGTCAAACGTCCCTACGTACCAAATTTTTTAAAAATATATATTTGAGCTTAGTGTTTTTCCAGCTCAGCACGACAAAGTTGAGTACAAACAAATGTACATATTTCACATAAAATTGTTGTTTCATCATTTGCAGCCTGATACCTCTCATGTTGGCTCATATATGCGTGAAGCCAGAAAGTCTAAGTAGGGTGAGCATTATTTGATATTTGACAAAAAATGTAATTGAACAGAATAAGAGACTCGGAAGTCGAACCGTTTAAAAAAAATCGATGTTTAATTTGGAAAAAATATATTTTTAATTTATTTTGGTTAAGATTTGGATTTCAGTTTCACGTCAAAATAAATAAGACTTATAAAATTACGTAAATATTATAAATTCTATGCATAATTTATGAGTGAAAAATGTGTATATTTTAAAACAATAAATTTATGTGTGATTTAAAGTCCAATTTTGATAATTTAATAATTAGTCCAATTTTGAACAAAATTTTAAAATAAAAAAAAATGTGTATATTAAAAATATAATTTTTAATTTAATTACGATTTCAATTTTGGACCGGATCCATTAAACAATAGAAATAGTTTAACCGAACAAACCGAATAAATTGTTCGGTTCAGTTCGATTTCTGTTTTGGCTAATTTTGGCTCGATTGTGATTTTTAGAATTTTGATTTATTCAAATTTGCAATTACGAATTGGTTGAAATCAAATAAACAGAATGCTTACCCTATCAGCCTTAGTCCATTCTAATATCTTTTCGGAAATGACAATGGGACTGAAGGCCTGGCAACTTCAAAGTGAAGGACATATTTTCTTTCAGAACCCTACTTATCTCCACGGCTGCAAAACAGAAGTTCGACCCCGAATTGAGTCTGACACTGATACAAGATCAAAAGAATTTTCGCTGTTCAGAAAGCTATACTGTACAAAGAGAAGGCATCGCTCTACTCTTCTCCGTTCACTATAAGAAGACCGATAATCATGGCCCGTGGATTTTTGGATGTCCGAGACAAAAATTAAAATAGTATCTTATATTTAAAATAATCTGAAAAACTCTTTGTAAAAAAAAATACCACTAAGGGTGCGTTTGATTGCAAGGTGAAAAATATGTGGAAAAGAAATTAATTCCATACAATTATTTTTCTAGGAAAAAAATTCTATGGAATTTTAAAAAAATTCCATGGAAAATATAATTTGCGTGTTTGATTGCCATTATTTTCCATGGAAAATAGTTATTTTCCATGGAAAAAGATATTTTCCTATGGGTTGGACAAGTTTCATTTTCCACCATTTTAGATGAAAATATGGAAAATGATAGTTTTTTGGAAAATAATTCCATGGAAAATATAAGCTATCAAACACTACAATTGGTGGAAAATTTGTGATGGAAAAATTTTTCATTGAAAAAAAGCCCAATCAAACACAGTCTCCCACGTTGTTTTACGTATATAATTTATGCAACTATACTAGATAGGTCATGTTGTATGAGCACTAATATTTAATATAATACTAATGATTATATATGTGTTTTTTGGGCCCTCCTGAGATGTGGGTCCTGGACGATCGTCCTGGATCACGAACGTCCCAGTCGACAATATGCTCTTTTTGTCAGTATTGAAAAAACAACCGACCAACTCAGAAACCTAAGGCCTTCTTCGGTGATTATTCTCATTTTTTCGTTTCTATTATGTGTCCAAGTCTTTAATGCTTCCATGTCCAATGACGGAACCCAAAATTCAAGGTAGGGTGGATGGGTGTGGCTTACTCATATGGAAATAAAATTGGATGTGTTGGAGCCCGACTCAGTTTCGGTGTGGCTCGGTCTTTATCTATGTCCACGTGTTATTATTTCTCTATAGAGATCCAACTATAAAAAAGACATCTCAAATGGTTGGTATCTATATTTATTTATTAATATCGTACGTGACATTAATAAATGTATTTTTTATTGTAATTTGGTAAGTAATATTTATGTGAATTATATAACACACAGATATAGAAAAATTCTATTAAATGTTCTACATATAGAGTTCTCGTAGAAGTATTTCATTTTTAATATTTTATATAACATTGGAGATATTTTTTAGAGGATGAGTCCACAATTGGAAAAGGCCTAATGTAGAATACCACTCAACAATAAGAAAAGTCTGTCTCGAATTTTGCGAAATCCCCTTTTGTTTTTGTTTTTCAAATTCTTTTTTGGTCCTTTGTTAAGGATAAACCTAATATAGAGATGTATTATTTATTTATTTATTATTTATGATTTATGTAAATACAATATCCATTAATACATGGGTTTTAGACCCCGGCCCAAAACATAGGTCCAACTCCTTTTAAGTCCAATACAAATAGATTGTTGGGCATGTCGAAGATGATGATGTCAACATTCACATCGTCAAATAAAAATATTTGCATAGTCTCTCAAGATCTTCAGTTTCGGAAAACTATATTTGTGCAATAAGTACTCATCCACCCATACTTGCTATAAATAATATAGAAAAAAAGGGGTTGGTAACTGATCTCTAGACCATCATCTTCATGAACAACATTGGCATGGAAATTCAATATAAGATTAGTTTGTGAGACTTGACTTTGTTTTTTTCCCTCTCAGGGTTGGCCCACAGAGCTGGATTATCCTATGTAGAGTTTTTTTTTTTTTTTTTACTTCACTGTGGACCGACCATGGAGGGTCACCCGCGATCCTGACTTTTTGTAGGGTTATGTTGAACATGGGGTTGCCCCAAGCAGAAGACGTTGTCCAATTCAGAAGTCTGGTATGGACCGATCATGTTCTTTATTTGTCGATTTGGAGATCAAATATCATCTTCCTCGTGACCATCCATTTAGGTGATTAGAGGGGCTTCCTTTTTCTTTTTTTTAATACTTAGCATCTGATTTATCATTCAATCAGCCTTTGAGTAATCTTAAGCGGATTGCATGTTGCTTGTAAAATATGACTTTTGGACTTTGGGTAGTAGGATTTCCGACAATTTTATGAACAATTTAGTTCGATTACATTATCATTTTGGTCTGCAATGATCTATAATCTACATTTTCTATGCCAAAAAATTACATCTTTTTTAGAACATTGTTTATAATAAAAAAATTGAACTTGATTATGTGCTAGTTTAGACTGTAATACAAAGGCACGCGCTACATGGTACGTTTCAAAAATATAAATTTATACTTGCGAACAAATATTTTGCAAATGGATGTTTGAACAAATAAAAAGAAACATAATCCACTAGATCTGTAGACCACTTTGGGGTAGGGTCAACTTAGGAGACCAAAAAAAAAGGAAATAATAAGTAAGGAGTTCCAAAAAAATTTGGTATTCATTTTTTATTTTTTTGGTATCAAAATTAATTAAATTTAGTATCCAAAAGACACAAAAAAATTTAGTATTCAAAAGCCATTGAAAAACTTGGATTCCACTGAGTTAGAATCTTCTATTGAATTTATTTTGGGGTCAATTTAATTATAAAATATTAAATTGGAGACTTTTTGTTGGAATTTTTGTAAAATTTAGTAGGCTTCGTAAAATTAGGGGTTTTGTAAAATTTGGGGTCTCATAAAATATACAAAGGCTTCCAAAATCATAGAAGTGTTCTCTAAATTTTACAAACTATTCCCAAACTTCCACATAGGACCTCTCATTTTCAGAAGTAGTAGGACTCAATTTTGCTAGAGCTGGCCTGATTGTAATATAAATTAATTTTTAAAGACCTAATCGGTTAACTAAACCATTAAATTCTAAAACATTTGTTTGTTGGTTAATTTCGATTATATAATTCTTTTTGACCGACTAATTTTTAGCTGACATGGATCCAACCAGAAGTCCATTGCACTGAAGTGGAAGCGAATATTGCTTTGAAATAGACTCACATGCGGCCCACGTGATTGCTACAAGAGAAGTGCTGGTGAAGGAAGAGGAAGGGGTGGGGAAAGTAGGAAAGAAAAAAAATACAGTTCTAGATTCTTCCATCAACCGGCCCGGTTCATATATATTTAGACAAGTACCTTCAAAATCAGACCCATTCGTTCCTTCTTTCTTCTTTCTCCGTTCGTCAAAAGTTCAGGTCAAGATCTCTCTTTGCTCTCAATTTATTGTTAAATTTAGGGTTTACTTTGTATATTTCCTGAACAAATTGGTACGTATAATGTTCTAGATTGTCGATTTGTTTTTCTTCTATAACAAATTGGTATTTATAGTGTTCTTGATTGACACGATTGATCGATGAGGAGAATCCAGATCTCGTTTATTGGATCATGCAATATTTGGGTTGGGGTTTCCGTTAGGATCAGGGTTCCGAGTGGCTGCTGAGAACTTCCATTTTTTTTTTTTTTTGCTAGTTTTGTGAGATTTTGGTACTTTTGTTTTTTTTTATCGAGGTTAATCGGTAATTAGGTTCCAGAGGGAGTCGGGAAATTGGTTATTTTACCTCTGGTTGCATGAATATATATACTGTTGTTTGAAAAAAAAGTTTGGATCTTTGAGACGAAATCTAGTGTGATAAAATTGGGCTTCTGCGGGGATATTTTGTTATTGTCATTGTTTTTGTACAATAAATCAGTAATTAGTGGTTATTTTCCCTCGTATTTTTATGGGGGATCTTTTGTGATTGTCGTTCTTCTTGAAGAATCAATTAGTAACTAGGGTTCTATAAATATTTTCAATTAAGGCCTAGTGATTTTTGTTGGTGCATTGGAGGACCCATATAAAATTTTGATTTCTAGTTTTTTGTGAGATCTTTAGCAGTTTTGTGTATTTTTATTATGATTGTGTCAAAATATGTTGTTCTCCGTGAAAGTTAAAATTAAGGTTTTAATTGTTAACGAAATATAGTGTCGTAGTAAAATTGTCATTATTATACTGGGTCTTCTGTGATTGTCATCTCTATTATAGAATAGAATAGAATAGAGTGTTGATTTTGTCCTACTGATTGTTGGTGCATAAAACTGTTCTTTTCTCCCTTTGATTTTATTGTAGTTATATCGTTCTTGATGAAATTATTGTGATTTTGAAGTAATTTTTGGAGAGATGATATTCTTGATACAAGTGTTATGCTTGAAATGGATTCTGATGCTGATACATGTATCTATTTGTCACAGGCTGTGAATTCTTCGGTTCATTATGGCTAGGGAATATGGGGAATCAACTAGCAGTGAACCCCAAAACCCCTACGGAAGTAGCAGCAGCAACAACAACAACAGTGATGCTGGCAATTTCGAATGTAACATCTGTCTAGAGTTGGCACAGGACCCAATCGTAACCCTCTGTGGCCACCTGTTCTGCTGGCCGTGCCTCTACCAGTGGCTCCATGTCCATGCCTATTCCCCAGAATGCCCCGTCTGCAAAGCCATCATTGAAGAAGAGAAGTTGGTCCCCCTCTATGGACGCGGGAAGAATCCGACCGACCCTCGGTCCAAAACTTCCCCAGGCGTCAACATACCCCACCGTCCCTCTGGACAGAGACCTGCCACCGCCCCTCCGCCACCTCCTGAACACAACCATTTTGGCCACGCAAATCCCTGGTTTATGGGCGGGGCTCCTGTGGGCGCCACCCGATTTGGGAACTACACTTTCTCAGCCGCAATTGGCGGCCTGTTCCCGTTGTTGAACTTCCAAGTGCACGGGTTTCCGGATGCAGGTGCTTATGGAGCGTCCACAGGTTTCCCCTACGGTTATGCACATTCGTTCCATGGGGGACATGCACATGGGTTCCCACGGCAGATGCCACATGGGGGGCAGCAGGCAGACGTCTACCTAAAGGCGCTGCTGATCATGGTCGGTGCGCTCGTCATTGCTAGCTTTGTTTGGCTTTAGATGATTGTCATCTCTCTTTTATATTTGGTGTTGCAGGTATGTGTAAAGAAATAATCTGTCATGCATTTGTTGCTGTATGAATTAGAAAACTGTCATTTTTTATTGTGTATTTTAAGCTCCATTGCTTAAATGACGATTTAGATTACTTGTTCAAATTGTTAATAGGTTCTGTTTATATATATATATATATATATATATATATATATA
Organism: Iris pallida; assembly: GCA_029216955.1. Lineage (NCBI taxonomy): Eukaryota > Viridiplantae > Streptophyta > Magnoliopsida > Asparagales > Iridaceae > Iris > Iris pallida. The sequence goes on along the minus strand of JANAVB010028196.1, from coordinate 22,841,932 downwards.
TATATATATCTATATCTTCATGTGGGTAGGGTTGCAAATGAGCCAAGCCGAGCCAAGCTTTCGTAAGCTTGTGCTTGGCTTGACTAGAATTAATCAAGCTCGAGCTTGATAAGTTTTTTTATTTTAGAGTTTGAGCTTGGCTCGAGCTTGTTTATATTAAGCTTGAGCTTGGCTTGGTTTGAACTCGAGCTTCGCTTGATAAGCAAGCTTGATTCAAGCTTGATAAACAAGCTCGATAAGCTCAATTCAACAAAGAACAAACGAGCTTCTAAACAAGCTCCTAAACGAGCCAGCTCGCGAACTCATAAACGAGCTAGTTCGCGAGCTCAAACGAGCCGAATACTTCTAAGCTTTAGCTTGGCTCGTTTATTAAACGAGCTCTCGAAAATGAAGCCTCAGCTTGTTTACTAAATGAACCGACCTCAAACGAGCTTTTATCGAGCCGAGCTATGAGCAGCTCGCGAACGGCTTGCCTCGTTTGCAGCCCTACATGTGGGCATTGGTTTATTGCTATGAGTTTTAATGCAACATGTATTAGATTATCTTTACTTAGGAAATCCTGCCTACAAAAGTTTGATACTCAAGTATTGATGCCCCCGTACTGGTATAAGCTGCACAGCTGACAGCAAATTTTGTGCTGTAATTTACTCTTTGCAGTAGGAAAACAAGCTTGATTAACTAGCTCGATAAGCTCAATTCAACAAAGAACAAATGATCTTCTAAACAAGCTCCTAAACGAGCCAGCTCGCGAACTCATAAACGAGCTAGTTTGCGAGCTCAAACGAGCCGAATACTTCTAAGCTTTAGCTTGGTTTGTTTATTAAACGAGCTCTCGAAAATGAAGCTTGAGCTCAGCTTGTTTACTAAATGAACCGACCTCAAACGAGCTTTTATCGAGCCGAGCTATGAGCAGCTCGCGAACGGCTTGCCTCATTTACAGCCCTACATGTGGGCATTGCCGCATTGGTTTATTGCTATGAGTTTCAATGCAACATGTATTAGATTATCTTTACTTAGGAAATCCTGCCTACAAAAGTTTGATACTCAAGTATTGATGCCCCCGTACTGGTATAAGCTGCACAGCTGACAGCAAATTTTGTGCTGTAATTTACTCTTTGCAGTAGGAAAACAAGTACACTAGAGTGACTGCTTTGCTCGATAGTGGACACGATTGAATGTGAGATAGAAACATGAAAACATTGAAAATGAAAAGAATGTTTGGGTATTTGATATCGTGATTTACTGTATCATGTCATATCCGCTCCCATGCAACACTTTGAACATATCACCGATTCACCAGTGAGATGTGCTTCACTATTATCTGCTTCATATTCTTGAGCATACATGGGTCAATGGTAATGAAAAATCTAGGAATAGAAGAATACTTTTAAATAAATTGTGAACAAACTTTTATAGTTTCTATATGCTGACTTATGATCTTTAGTTACCACAAAGAGCCGTCGTTGAGTGGTCTGATCAATCTGATTTTTATGTTAATAGAGATCTGCAACTTGACATGTATGGTCATTGATTTGGCCATAAGTTGTGGCTACCATATGAATATTTCTAGGATTATTTTTTTGGATTGAGCCTCACCATCACCTTAGTTATCTTACAATCCCTGTAGCTTGTGAAAACCTGAGGTCAAAATTATGATCTTCGATGTCAAGGTTTACAGTCAATCAGTGTTGCGTATTTGCTAGGTAACCGAAAGAATGATGGTTGGACCTAGTAGCCTGCGGAAACTTGAGTCAAAACTATGTATTTAGATGAGGAAGGTTTATCGTCAATAAGTGTCCCATATTTGTATTCATATATGATGATATTTCATTTCATGTGACTAGTAACACTTGCCCTGTACAAATATTCTGGCTCTTAGCTTACGTTGGTGGTAGTTTGCCTTTCAAAGCTTGTGAAGGAATTTATTAACCAGGGAAATTGGATTGGTACTGTCAAATAATCAACAATTCAAAATGCAGACTACCAAATTCAATGACTAAATTTGTTGGAACCAATCAACCCTGTGTTTAGTTTAATTGTTCTATGAATAAATTCATTTCCTTTTTCTTTTTCTTTTTTCAGATCTAGTGGATACGAGTTTATTGAGATAGTTGAAGAACTGTAAGGAACGTGAAATTCCCACTTAGACTGGGTTTGGGATTTTGCTTATAATGGCTTCTTCTTCTTCCCCCTTTTTTTGTGGAAAAACACTCCTAAAAGCTGTTTGCTAACAACAGCTTATCAATAAAATTCCGAAAAGGTAGTTCAATCTTGAGGCAGCTTTCAAAAGCTGCTTCTGTTGCTAGCAGCAGTGCCAAACAAGGCTTAGTAATTGGGTAGGTGTGGCTTCTTGGGTTGCAGATAGCTATAAAGCATCTGGAGGATGTTGCTGTGGCATATCAATATTAAGTTTAGGGGGGACCTCTTAGATCGAGGAAGGCCCATATTAGGTGTTAAGTTGTACAAGAAGAGCATAGTTGTCAATTTTTATATTGCAGGAGATGTGGAGAAATTGAAGCAGTACTGTAGAAGTAGAGCCCATCTACACCTTTTTAATGAGCCACATCTGGATGATTAGAAGATATATCATCATTAAATTTAGGTGCATTTATTGGATATGGAAGTTGTAGTACTTTGTACAAAAAGTGAACATGGTTTAATCTTTTGCAGATATAGGGATTCACAAGTCAACCAAACGACAGATAATGGCTTTTAAATTTTGATATTTGTATGAGTGCTTTGGTGATGTAGATAAAATTGTACAACTGTTTTTCCAAGTTTAATTTACGAGCATGAGATAAAATATCATGAGGATGTTATTATAAGATAATTTTATTAATCTATTATTGTCTTCTCTTTGAGGAATTCCTTAAGATAAAAAACTTTAAACGAGTGAATGGAAGCAACCACAAATGCTGATAGTCATACTTCCTAGAATCAGTGGTGGTTATCTGAATCTACATAAGTAATTCCTTTTTTCCCAGGCTTCTCTTTTGAGGACTCATTGATTGGTCGACTGATAGTCTCAACAACTTAGTGTCTTCTTGCATAGTGACTGGTCAAGGCAAATGTGAAATAAATGCGTGATGAGGCTTCTGTTACCTTCTGATAGTGGAAAGAAAATGGTTGTGGTTGAATTTTTGTTCTCCAAATTGATGTATATTTTGTTCTCAATGGGGTTTAAGGTTTATAAAGTTAAACTAATGTTTTTTGGAGTTGGATATAAATTCTTCACTAAGTGGGGTTGTCATGAACATTATTTTCTTCATGGAGTCTGAATTCTAGCACTGTAAGCATAATATTTTGATAGATGATAGATCATGTTATTGTCCATTGGGAGCTATGCACTGGATGATACCGTGTCTATTCCTACTTTTAAGGACCTGTCAATGATCCATTGATTTGGAAATTGCAAGTTTTTGCTGGTTGGTCCGTAGTGATCCTAACAGCTTAAGTTAGGTTAGAGGCTTTGATTTTAAATCTATGGTAGTTTTTGAGTGAGTTTTTGTTTGTTGCCTTTTCATCTTGCATTAATATATACATTTCAGTCTTTCAAGATATTGACGGGTGAGCTTAAAGTTACAATGTCGTCATCATCATTATCCAAGCTTTAATGGGGATACAATGTCATCATCATCATTATCCAAGCTTTAATGGGGATACAATGTCATCATCATCATTATCCAAGCCTTAATGGGGGTTGGTTATGGTTGGCTAAGAAAGCTCCATAAAAGATTTTACAAAGATTTTATGACCGACGTCAACCCTCATGTTGGTGCTAATTTCCAGCCAAGGTAGCTATGAGCATGAGGAGATCGTGCCATAAAAACCTAGGTGGCCCAGTTGGCAGATATAGGTAGACCTACCTTTTATATGTGCAATTTAAGGTCATGCTATCAATGAGCAACCCTCCAAGTTGCCCTAGAATATGAAGAGTCTAGGCAAAGAGGTCAATCTTCTTTAGGTTATTTCATTCATCTCTACAACACATTATGCCAGAGAGAAAAGAGCCAGAGGGAAAGGGAATGGCAATCCCATTTATATTTAAAATGTGTGATCATATAAACTACAATTGAATTATTTCTTCTTGTAGATTTTTTTTTCCTTGAAGCACAAATATGAGTACTAGTATCCCGTGCAATCCATTTCCTGTATGGCAATTTGTAAAAATAAAAGATTACAACTAGGGCACACACACAAACACACAGACATAATTGTTTTGACAATTAAGATAGAAGCAAAGAACTGATAATAAGAGTACCTCAAGAAAGTATGAAAGAACCAAAAGAAGAAACCAAAACTGAAGTCTGAAGAAGAAATTGGAAAAAGAAAACTCATTTGTAATCCAGTTAGCGGTGGTAGTTGGATGTTGGGGAAAGAGTCTAGACCTCGTTGCTGGCGGTAGAGATCAGCAGGTTAAGTTTGTAGGTTGGTGTGGCAGTGGCAGCTGGAGGCCCAGTTGAAAGGTGTGTGAAGGATAGGGGTTGGGGAACAAGGTGATTGGGTTGGGTGAATAGGAGATTGAGAAAACATTTCTTCTCTTGCGGTCTACCCTTGTTTTTTTTCGATCTCTTATCTTCTTCTATTTGTAAAGTGATTGGGTTGGGTGAATAGGAGATTGAGAAAACATTTCTTCTCTTGCGTTCTACCCTTGTTTTTTCAATCTCTTATCTTCTTATATTTGTAAATTTTAGTTTCTTACTCTTAGTATTGGAACATTGTACTCTGAAAATTCAGATAATTGATTTCCAGATTTATTAATTTAACATATTATATCATATGAGATATTGAGAGTATGTAGTAATTGTTTGAACTTTATACTACCTTCTACTCCCACCATTTATATTAGAAATGGAGGGAACAATACGCTCCCACCCTGGCACCATTTATATTAAATGGAGGGAATAATCGGTTCCCACACCAGCTCGATCCTAGGTAGTTGGGGCAGATGCCTCCCACCTCAACCACTTGAGCTACAAGTGATGGTATGTGTGTGTGTATAGAGAGAGAGAGGAGGGATTGGAATTTTTGCTCTTAAGCTTCTCCGCATATTCTCCGAAATATAAGTTGTTGGATTGTATTTTTTGACCGTTCAAATTAGATGAAAATCTCGCAAGAAATTTGGTATTTCAAGGATCTAACTGAATGATAAAAAATACAATCTAATTGCTGCTATTTCGGGAATCATGCGGAGATATTTAAGAACAGAGGTTGTGTGTATATATATCAGGTAATTGTTCCTGATAATCTCATCATGTGTTTGCATTTAGTAGTTGAGATGAAAGTCTGAATTGTTTATTGCTAATTGGATATTGAAACGACTAATTAGGTGACTAATATATTTTGAATCATCTTCCTATGTTTTGAGAATCTTGCTTGGGAAGGTGTACTCAATTAAGATAGTCATCAGGTTGGTGATCCCTATGTGATCTGTATCATTGATTCTTGTTAAAAGAAAGTACTGAAGATAGTGTGATAGTATGGGAACTACGTGGGATATATCTTAAACTATCTTCACATTTTTGCTGGAGGCATTTCTGAGATTCGGTTTTATGGTTTTCCTTTGAGGTTAGTGCCATATTATTTTTCTCTATTTTGACTTGGTTAAGTCAGAAATCTAGTGCATCTATCCCTATTGCAGCTTGTAACTTTTTCTCTCTGATTATTTGTATTCCCACCTTCTTGCTGGGGGTATCATATCGATCTCTTTGCATATTTTTGTAATACACTTCGTAGTCCTCTCTCTCTCTCTCTCTCTCTCTCTCTCTCTCTCTCTCTCTCTCTCTCTATTTTCACATAGAAAAGTCTCTCTTTTAAAACATTTTCTTCTTTGTCAAGTTCCAGCACTTCGAAACTATTGATCTCTTCCCATACTTTAAATACTTTGAAGGTACTCTGATGAGAGAATCTTCTCTGCCACTTTATTACATGTAAGACACAAATATAACACTACAGAATACAAACTCATAACATATTTTAGTGTGTCCAAGAGTATTTTAGTGTGTCTATGTCGTGCTTGATACATGGTGACACGACATGGCACGGGCATCATACTGATTTTGGAGGCATCATGCTACCTAGTAAACGTCTAATTATGAATTTGAGTCTCTGTGTGATCTCTAGCTTCTCTCTGTGTGGTAGATACTGGGAGCATTACTATTGTGACATGTACATATGGTTGCTTATTATAGCAGAATTTGATCGAGGCTTCGTACTCTCTTAGAGCAGAAGAAACTGACAAGCTGATATTAACTGTAGCTGTATGATGCAATAGTAAGTCTAGAGCAATTTGTATCAGCAGGCGCTTGGATCAGCCTACACACTTATGGGGCGTTTGGCATGGGGAATACTATATAGCCGGGAATTCTATATTCCCGGAAATCAAATTCCAAGGAATTAAATTCCCTAGAAAATTACATTCGCATGTTTGGTGACAATATAAATATTCCCGAGAAAAAATAAATAATAATAATAACGAAAAAATGAACAAATATAAAAAAACCGGTAAAAAACGACAAAAAATCGGTAAAAAAGGAAAAAAATGGTAAAAACGACAAAAAATCTGTAAAAATGACAAAATAAAAAAAAATTGACAAAAACGATGAAAAACGACAAAAAATCGGTTAAAATGACAAAAATGACCAAAAAGCGAAAAAAAATGTATAAACGACAAAAAATAACAAAAAAAAGGGTAAAAACGATAAAATTAACCAAACACGACACAAAATGACATAAAATCGGGTAAAAATGACAAAAAATTAAATGCGGCAAAAAACGACAAAAATCGGTTAAAATGACAAAAATGACAAATTAGTTAAAAACGACAAAAA